>CAAKHG010039187.1:7640-19483 GCA_901007715.1 Dactylopterus volitans | reverse complement strand
TAGAACGGTAACCCCATTAGAACGGTAACCCCATTAGAACAGTTAACCCCATTAGAACGGTAACCCCATTAGAACGGTAACCCCATTAGAACAGTTAACCCCATTAGAACGGTAACCCCATTAGAACGGTAACCCCATTAGAACGGTAACCCCATTAGAACAGTAACCCCATTAGAACGGTAACCCTGGACCTAGTTAGTGTTTGCACCACAGACTGCACATGCAAGGCAGGATTTATTCCGCATGGTCATCTTGTGGAACCACCTCCAGGTCTTCCTGTCCACACACCACTCCGGCTGTTGTGGTTTTTGACACGACGACAATCACTGAGCTTTAGGCTTCTGGTCCTTAATGGTTCCGCCGTTGGCTGGTAGCCCTCTGCAGCGTCTCTGAGAGACCAGCTGGAGAACCTTCTGGTTCCTCGCTGCTCCGTCCAGGTTCCGCCGTATCCCCTCCCTCCCTCTGTATTACGCGCTGCCATTTTCCACAGAGAAACGAAAATCCATGATATATTTACACATCACACGTTTGTGATCCGTCCCCACTGTCTCGTCTCGATCTGTGTGACCAATCAGCAACTGCATTGTGTCTAGCTCCACCCTTTTGGTACAATATAGACTTGCAAAGGGGCAGAAAGTTAAGCTGGGGAATTTTGGAAATATTCCAAATTGGAACTATAGCTATACACTGCATATAGCTGTAATAAGCTAGCCTCTTAAATGGTCAATGAAATGAAAACTAGCTTACATTTAGCACCCAACTTACGAGCTAGCTCGCTACTGTATGAATGGATTTTTATTTAATTTTTGCAAGTAAAAGGTAATACCATTATAGATCAAATATATTTACTCCATAATGTTGTAAAAAAAAAACTTCCTTGACTTTCTATAATGGGCAGGCTCAACTGTGTGGCTTCACTAGTCTTGTGCTTTGGGCCTCCAGGGTTTAAGCAATCATCTGTGCATGTGATGGAGGCGTGCACAGTGCATGCAGGGGGCGTGGCCTCAATAGCAGGGGGCGTGGCCTCAAGAGCCCTGCAGTAAGCAGTGCTGTGTGCATGTGACTGAGGAGTCTACTTGCATTACATCTGCTTGTTTTAGCCAAGATTATGCTACAATAGATTTTCCCCCATTATATTTAAGTTCCTGTTGAGGGCCAACCTTCAATTTTCTAAATTCCCGTTAATTCTCATAAATTCCCGTTAATTCCCATTGAAAGTTTCCAGCTTTGAAAATTCCTGGAATTTTGCAACCCTAGTACAAAATCAGTGTACTAGGTACCCCAGCAGAGGGGTTACCAGAAGCAGGCCAGTAAGGCTTGTTTGGTACCATCCACATCTTTTGTCAGTGGAAACGCCAAAAACTCCATACTGTACCGAACTGCTTGTTGTAGACGGGGCTTTACGGTGAGAACGCAAACTATGGAGCGAACGGAAGAGAGGAAGCGACGCAGAGCGCGGTGCATTTTAAAACTTTTACATCCTCACTGCCTCACCTGCTGCGCAAACTCGGCAGCTTAAAAACAGAACACACTGTAAGTGAACGACGGCAGGGTTGGACCGCCGCTGGTTTGAGCGTTCACACCGCTCCAAACCAGCCAAACTATCCGGACCTGGGCTTGTTTAAAGTGGGCCAAACGGCGAGAGTGTGAACGCGCCCTTTGTTTAGGTCTCAGGGTTAGAACTGGGGCCTGGCTTTGGTTATTTCTTGCAGGCCCATGAAACACTGGTCTCAAACAGGTAGGGACCAGGACTCGGAAAAATACTGGGCTAGAGCAATAGTGCAGTGGTGGGCCGGAGTTTAGTCAAGGGCCCAGCTGGAGCTCTCGTGCTGAGTGTTGTCCTGAGTGTTGTCCTGAGTGTTGTCCTGAGTGTTGTCCTGAGTGTTGTCCTGGGCCACAAGGTCTCAGTCCTCGTCTCACAACAAGTCCCAGTTGTCTCGGGTCTTTCACTTTGAGATCAGCTCATTTTGTTGTTTTTTTCTTGTTGAGGATGTTGCGCCCGGATCCAGATTGAGACCCCGCGCCATTTCAAACCTGATTTTCCCCATGTGGAGGCCAGGGAATGTCACTAAATGTGCAAACTAAGATACAAGTAGTAGAAAGTGTTTTTGTGCCTGTGACTTTGTGGCGTGTTGCTCTCATCCAGCGACGCATCTTTTGTTGACGCTCTGCAGAAGAGGGTCAATATTAAAGGGGACAGCGTGAAGATTTCAGGTTCACACTGCGGATGCCTATTAATGGTGTAAGATAAGAGGACTCACCTCAGATGCCAGGCTTTGTCGATCCATGTTAGCATTACTGGTTGACATCAGAGATTTGCAGCGCTTAAACGTCCTGACTGCACGTGCTGGTGTGCTCTTCTTCATGGCATTGGAAATGTTTGACCCTCAAATGTCAGCATCAGCTCCAAATGTCAAGTGTTGTTTGGTTTTAATTCATGTGGTGGCTGAAACGATTGATTTATGAACAGTTGATTGATCCACAGAACTTTAATGAGGAACAATTGTGACAGGAATCAGAATTCAGCATCTCTGAGTTTTTTGCTCTGGGGTGAACATGGTCTTCATGTTGAGGCTTTACCCTCTTACATGAAGCAGGTGCATGGATGAATCCCTGGACACTAGCGTTAGCATGCTAGCATGTGTTCATGTGTACATGTGCCCTGTTGTTTCAGTAAAAGGAAAGCGGGTGCAGCCGCCATGGTCGCCGCCAGCAGGGACAGACATTCCCCAGCTCCGCCTCTACAACAGCCTGACCAGAACCAAGGTACCAAGAACCACAGGAGAACCAGCAGAGGACGAGAAGTTTTCTCAGAACAAAAGTGAAGCCAAGCTGCCGCTTGATTTGACCTCTCATGGTTATCTATACAATAACGATCATTTTCACAGTAGTCATGACTACAGTAGACAATATAGACCCTTTTCCAGCCAACGTCATACAATGTTGCGCGCGCATCCTGGCAACGGAAGTTCTGCAGTCCAGCAGTACTGACTGACAGAGACGAGGTAGCAACTGGTTAGCAAGCAAATACAAACTGTTCCCAGCGTCATCATGTCTGGTTGTTGCGTATACGGTTGTACGAATCGCTATTAGTTTTATTGGATTTCGACTGGATCACGGCCATTTTGGAGCAACCGGCAGCGTCTGTGGCTGCAGGTGATTAAATGTGTGGACTGGAATGAGGACACAATCAAAAACGCTTGCGCCTGCAGCGGCAACTTTATATCAGTTAGGGTTATGCATTGTAAGGAGTTTCCCCCTGACCCTCTTCGGTTCTTTTGTTGTGTCTGAAAAGAACACCAAAGCTCAAACAAGGTTTTTATTATGACCATATACAGAGAAAATCACACGGTTCTGGACCTAAGAGCCCAGAGGGTTGCGTTGGGGTATACCACTCTCAAATTTGGTTCACTCGATGGCATAATCTTCTAAGACATTCCTAACAGACTCATTGATATCACATTGATGTCCCAGAGACAGTGGCCATGTTTCCATCCAAAAGTGATTCGAATACGAATCGTGTGTGTTTCCATCAAATGAACGGACTTTGGTGAAAACTAGAAACTCGCATGGGATCTGCAGTTTGGCATGGCCACCCGCGGACGCATCTGAGACGCTGTGTGTCAGGATCGGTCCGTTAGCCGCCCCTCTTCCATGGCCGTGACGATGCTCTATCCCAACAAAAAAAAAAAAAAGGATCGCTATTGCTATTGTGGCGTATAAACTGGTCAACCTAGTGGTGGGTGAGGTGTTCGGCGTTCAAGGCCATACAAGCAGAGATGATGAAAGAGCTCATCTGACGCACAGATGTGGCCGGGGCGCAGCAAATTGCACAGCGCAACACAAAGAGACACCTTGTGCCATAAGGGTATGCCTCGGTGGAAGGCACCCATGTCCCCATACTCGCTCCATCCGACGGATACCAGGATTACATTAACCGAAAGGCGTGGCTGGCCCTCCATCATCCTCCAGGCGGTCGGGATGATCGGTATCAGGTCAGGGAGTTGGAGCTCCCGGAGTGAAAGTGCGCTACGTCAGACTTAATCCGAATGTAGCTGTTCCCATCCTTTCGAATCAACCAAAAGCCGGCCATCACGAGCGTATTTCAGTTTGTGCCAATCAGGGGATTTTAGTTGGGATCATGGCGTTCCCGTCATAATTTTCTGATGCGATACTTGTAGACACACACCTAAAAAGGCTGATGGAAACGCACCTAGTGTGAACACTGTCATGTACACAGTGTCCTGACGATATTACACACGGTCATGCAAGCACTTGTTATAACGTTTGTCATGCTAACACCTTTTATAACGCTATCTACGCTTTGATTTTACCGCACAGCGTATTTAAAGGAATCCATCGTAATTTCTCTCTGGTGCACACCCTTGGTTTCTCAAATAGGTGTGTATATATATATATATATATGTATATGAACACGGATCTGGAAGTCAGGTAACATTACGGTAACATTAAGGTAACGTTTGCGATCTTTAGTTGACAATCCCCCTGCATCGTTTGACAAGCCGTTGACCTCCGCCATACCTCCGTTGCCAGAATGCGTGCGCGTACTTTCTACGTCATCATTGTGTGCAAACAGAAAAAGGGTCTCTTGTCAGTGGTTTTGCCACATGCTGCCCCCTGTGGACAGGCGATGTACTCACTCCTCCAACCTGATGAACTTGTTTCAGGAGCCGTTCGTTCCTCAGAGGGAGAACAAGGTCACGTGGTACTGCTGCGGCCCAACGGTGTACGACGCCTCGCACATGGGACACGCCAGGTGAACGCATCGCAGCAAACGGCGTCCATGTTGTGGCGTTGGCTCTCCGCAAGCTAAACTTGGGCGTTTGCCTTTGTGTGTGCAGGTCGTACATCTCCTTCGACATTCTTCGGCGGATCCTGAAGGACTACTTCAAATATGACGTCCTCTACTGCATGAACATCACAGACATCGACGACAAAGTGAGTGTCGGATCTTTAAGCGAAGCGCCTTGCTCGCTCTGCCCTCTTAAATGATTAATTATCACTTATTTTCACGTCTTCTGAGATTATATAGACGCCAATAAACAAATGAACGTCTGCAGGCCTCGTATTTCTATAGTCTCACGCCTAAAACGCTGAGAGGTGGCGAGGCATCATTCTCCATTGTGGCCATGGCACACGTGAAGCCAGAACCACAAGTCTGTTCAGAGTTTTTACTGATGCTTCTGAAACCGATGAACGTCTTGGTGGCGCGAACTGTGGCGGTACCTGCGGGTTATTCCCGAGCGCTGTACAGTACTTCCTGGTTGAAGGCATCACCGCTGAGTCACCCGTTCAGAATCAGCCGTGTTTGTTCTCACTGTACATTAGATGCTAAGATGAACAACATTACAAACCAACATTGTTGATGCTACAGGGCTCCCGTCCACTCACCTGGAACCCCAGAGATCTTGGTCCATGCGTGTTTTTTACATCAAGTACATCATTTGTGATGGAGAGCTCAATCCTCCCACACACCCCTCCCCCAAACACACACACACACACTCTCCGTGGACCATCATCTTATGGTGGTGGAGGGTTTGAGTGTCCTAATGATACCAGGAGCTATGTTGTCGGGAGCAGCAGCCCCTGATGGGGTCTCCCATGGCAAACTGGTCTTGGGTGAAGGGTCACACAAAGAATGGTCCATAAAGACCCATATGAGAGGAAACAACAACAAAGGACCAGCGTGCCCTGCCTGAGGGTTACCGGGGCCCCACCCCGGACCCTGGCCTGGGGGAGGGGCCTGGTGGCCCATCCTTCGCCCATGGGGTCCGGTCAAGTCCTGAACGAGGCACAGACCTGGGTCCATCCTCAAGCAGGCCCGACACCTGCAGGAGGAACCGTGTGGGTCTGGTGCACGTGGGTGGGACGGCAGGCCACTGCTGCCCCCGCGAGCCGGATAAGCGGAGGAAGACCGCGGGCATGATTAAACGTGGTGTAGTTTGTTACTGGAATGCTTCATTTTCGTTCTGACGGCCACGTCGCCAAACACGGGCTGGCAGAGACATTTGCTGTGGTGGTTGTTGTTAAAGATGACACGTCTTCACTTTTCTTCCATTAGATCATAAAAAGGGCTCGTCAGAACTTCCTTCTGGACCAGTACAAGGAGAAGAAGTTAACAGCTGCTCAGATCCTGCAGGACGTCCTGACTGCCAGAGAGGTGAGACCAACCTTAACCCTGACCCCTGACCTCTGACCTTGATGAGCAGAGAAAGTGTACATCTAAGAGTAACTAAAAACTTCTTCAGCTGGCAGCTTGTTACTGGATCTACTGTCCATGTTCCATCTACACGGTTTAGGTTCATGTATCAGAAACGTTTTATAGAAACATCAACATTCAAAAAAACCTCCAGATGTTCATGAAAGTTGATTTTTCTGAGTGGAGCTTTTTGTAAGTGTGTAAATATAGATGATGAGATTTATTGGAGATGTGGATTAACTGAATCTCATTCAGGAGAAAAACATCACAACAGCAGGGGAACCCCACAATCCACTCCTGAAGGTTCCTCTGTTAGAAACCTCTTCTTCCTCTGCTGTTTACCGGAGGTTTAGATGGCAGTTGGTCAGTTGAAATCTGAACCTTTCGCTTCAGTGTTTGACTTCACTAAATGTGTTTTGAAATCTGCGTGTGTGTGTGTGTGTGTGTGTGCGTGTGTGTGTGTGTGTGTGTGTGTGTGTGTGTGTGTGTGTGTGTGCGCGTGTGTCTGTGTGTGTCTGTGTGTGTGTGTGTGTGTGTGTGTGTGCGCGCGCGTGTGTGTGCGCGTGTGTCTGTGTGTGTGTGTAGCCTTTCCAGCTCCTCCTGACCTCCACCACAGACCCGGATAAGAAGCAGATGCTGGAGAGGCTGGACGCCGCCGTCGCTGCCGCTCTGCAGCCCCTGCAGGCGGCAATGGCGAGCAACGCGGCAGATGAAGAGGTGCAACATCTGGCCAAGGTGAGGTAGAAATCTGAACTGTTAATCCCCCGTCATGTAGAGTCAAGAGGGACTATTAACAAATCATTCTATTCGCTCACCTTCTTTCAAGGTGCTTCTGGACAGCTCCAAGGATCTACTGGCTGATTGGCTGGACAAGCAGTTTGGCAGTGAGGTCACAGAGAACTCCATCTTCTCCATCCTGCCTAAACACTGGGAGGCGGAGTACCACAGAGATATGGAGGCTCTGAACGTAGGTAGAAGCTCCTTCAGCTGCATGAACACCAGTAGCATCTCAGGTTTCAATGTGCCACTGAACCTGCTGAGACCTGAGGACCAACACTGATGTTGGTTCTGGTGTGGTTTAGTTCCTCTGCAGCAAACTGGGAAGAGCGTGTTTTTATGGAGCTATGCAGGGTTTTCATGCTGAACTGTCCAGACGTGACGTTTGCTGCGTCCAGATGGAACCAAATTCACATGTTTGGCCATCAGACCTTTGCAGATGTTCAGCTCCTCGTCACATTTGTTAGTTCACCACCAACAATGAATGAATGTCCCAGATTATATCACCATGTGTCTCTGACTGAGGAAGCTGGGGTGGTTGCTGCATCTTCACAATCAAAGCAAGGGCCAGGCTGCCACTGAGGTTCTTGTGGTTCTTTTGGTTCTGGTGTCATCCAGGTTCTTCCTGCGGACGTCCTCACTCGAGTCAGCGAGTATGTTCCAGAGATTGTGGACTTTGTTAAGAAGATCGTCTCCAATGGCTACGGGTGAGACATCAGCCAGCTCTGCTGAGGACACTCCTGGATCCACAGCGCCGGCGGTTCATTGGTTCATTGGTACGTCTTCTGTCATTTTCAGGTACGAATCAAACGGGTCCGTTTACTTCGACACGTCCAAGTTCGACGCCAGTCCGCAGCACTCGTACGCCAAACTGGTGCCCGAGGCGGTTGGAGATCAGAAGGCTTTACAGGAGGGAGAAGGTCAGTCATGACACATTGGTAGAGGCAGGAAGCTGCTGTGATGGTGTCCTCTCGGGTGTCACCATCGAGTCCATGTTCCTGCTCTCAGGAGACCTGAGCATCTCTGCCGACCGGCTCAGCGAGAAGAAGTCCCAGAACGACTTTGCCCTGTGGAAAGCTTCCAAGCCTGGCGAGCCTTCGTGGGACTCACCATGGGGGAAGGTCAGAGGTCACACTCATCATTGCACATGCTGACACTGTCAGTCTGGTTGACCTTCTCTCAAGATGAATAGTTCTATACGTCAGTTTGAGCTCCATCATAGTGGTGTAATTCCACCACTCAGTTGTACCTCATGTATCATGGCGTCTTCAGGAAATCTGTTGCCGTGGTGACGGCTGACGATCTCCTCCAACTCCTGCAGTCATCATAGAAACGCTGTCAGTAGAACCTCAGCCGATGTGATCTAACACTGACCCGTGTTTCAGGGGAGGCCTGGCTGGCATATCGAGTGCTCGGCCATGGCGGGCTCCATCCTGGGAGAGTCCATGGACATCCATGGCGGCGGGTTCGACCTGCGATTCCCGCACCATGACAACGAGCTGGCTCAGTCTGAGGTCGCTGAACGCCTGCTTGATCAGTAAATGCGTATCTGGAGCTTTTTCCAGGCAAAGACGTGACTTGCTTTGGTCCCCTCGCAGGCCTTCTTCCAGAACGATTGCTGGGTACGTTACTTCCTGCACACCGGTCACCTGACCATCGCCGGATGCAAGATGTCCAAATCTCTGAAGAACTTCATCACCATCAAGGATGCCTTGTCAAAGAACACAGGTAGCGTTGGCGTGACGAAAGTTGCTGGCGGTCATGTGATGAGGGAGGTCTTAACGTCTCCGGCTTGGTCCTGCAGCTCGCCAGCTCCGCCTGGCTTTCCTGATGCATTCCTGGAAGGACACGCTGGACTACTCCTCCAACACCATGGAGTCGGCCGTCCAGTACGAGAAGTTCATGAACGTACGTGAGCCAGCGCCGCGTCGCCAGGTCGTCCTGAGACCACGGCTGTCTCACACCTGTTTCCCTCGTGTAACAGGAGTTCTTCCTCAACGTCAAAGACGTCCTGCGCGCGCCCACCGACATCACCGGGCGTTTCGAGAAGTGGGAAGCGGCGGAGGTGGAGCTTAATAACAGGTGAGTGAGCGGACCAATGGGAAGCGAGGAGTGATCTGAGAGTGCCTGACTAGCATAGGTACTGAGAGTACTCGAGTACTGCAGCACTCCTGTCACAGCCGCTCGTGCGCGCTCTAGTTTCTCGGACAGGAAGTCGTCCGTCCACGCGGCGCTGTGCGACAACATAGACACTCGCGCCGCCATGGAGGAGATGAGAGTGCTGGTCAGCCAGAGCAACAGCTACATCGCCGGCAGGAAGGGCGCCAAGCTGAGACCCAACCGCATGCTGCTGGAGGGCGTGGCCGTCTATCTGACCAACATGCTGAAGGTGAGCAGGAGGCTGGGCGTGCCCCCCCCCCGTGACCTGATAGGCGTTCTGACTCGCGCGCGCCTCCTGCTGGCTGGGCGCCGGCAGCAGGCTGGCATTTTAAACGCTGGCTTTGTTCTGTGGTTCAGACTTTGACATGGATTGGGATTTAATTGCTTTCGTCAATTATCAGAGAATTTATTTCAACTTTATGATGTTTTCGCAGTTTTTCGTGAGAAAACCCATTTGCACCTGCTCGACACATGAGGGCGTCACTGTCATCGTCGTAGAATGTTCTCAGTGGTTTTTCATCTGCTGGTCTGAGAGTGTTGCAGGTCATTTCCATGTGGATTAAACATGCGGGCGGATTGAATGCTTCCTTACTTAAACGCTCTGCCTGTCGTCCAGATCTTCGGAGCCATCGAGGGATCAGAGCCCATCGGCTTCCCGGTGGGGGGACAAGCCGACGCCGTCGACGTAAGTCTGCTCAGCAGTTCACTCGTCTGGAGCTCACCGCCGAGCCTCTCTAGACTTCCTCCATCTCTTAGTATCTGAGCTGGAAGCTTTCTCTGGGCTGGCCGACTCTGACCTCGGGGTGTGTTTGCAGCTGGAGAGCACCGTCATGCCGTACCTCGCCGTGCTGTCGGATTTCAGAGAGGGAGTCCGGAAAATCGCCAGAGAGCAGAAGGGTGAGGGTATTAGCTTTTGTTGTAAAATGTAACATCGGCGTTAAATGTTAATTTTTCGTCTCGTCTAGTGATGGAGCTGCTGCAGCTGTGCGACGTGGTCCGCGACGACACGCTACCGGAGCTAGGCGTCCGACTGGAAGACCACGAAGGTAGGTGACTGGGACCCATCCGCTCACGCCGAAGCTAACATGACAGTCCTGAGAGGTCTGTGTTCACTGATGCTTGTGTAGCCGCTCCTCATCGGACTGTTACTGTTACACTCAGGGTACAGCATCTTACACTGTTAATGGTGCGTTACATGCCTGTCAGATGCTACATGGGTGTTAGTGTGTGTTAGTCTGTTGCATGTACATGAGTATGTTTTATCTTGCGTGTTTGTTACAGTGTGTTACGTGTGTGTTGGGTGTGTGTTCTATGCGTGTTACAGCATTACACCGTGTTGTTATGTGTATTGGAGAGTGTGTTGTGTGTGTGTGTGTTGGGTTCTCAAATGTTCAATGTGTTTCATGTAGGTTTGTGTTTCAGGTGTGTTGCATGTTTGTTACAAATGGGTTACAGTAACACATTGTGTCTTACACGGGTGCATCTGTAACAGGGCATGTGTTACACATGTGCTACACGTGTGTTGAAAGTGTGTGTGTGTGTTCCAGGTCTGCCGACAGTGGTGAAGCTGGTCGATAAGGAGATGTTACTGAAGGAAAGGGAGGAGAAGAAGAAGGTGAGGTCGAGAGATGATCTCCTGATTTTAGTTGTAGTCATGGTAACAGTGGTGTTAGAACAATGCCGATATGTTATGGCGGTTTAGCAGAGTAGACTGGATCCCTATGAACTCACTAACAACTGAAGAAAGCTTCTGTCCTGGATGAAAATGGCAGGAATGAAGCTGCTGGCAGCTGTCTGTGAACATGTGAACATCTTATGGTTCCACAGATGGAGGAGGAGAAGAAGAAGAAGAAAGAGGAAGCAGCCAGAAAGAGACAAGAACAAGAGGTGAGTGATGCAGACCTCAGCCACCCCCCTCAGGAGACAGAGAACCCACCTAACATGTCTGTGTTCTTGTGTTTCAGATGGCCAAACTGGCCAAGATGAAGGTTCCTCCATGTGAGATGTTCCGCTCCGAAACAGACAAATATTCCAGATTTGACGAAACGGTAACATCCTCATTCACGTCTTAATGCAGCGTCGGCATTGGTGAACGGGCGCCAGCTGTCGGATCCAGAATCTGAGAGGATTTTGGAGGTCAAAGGTCACTATGCCGATTTGGTGTGCTCTTCCTTGACAGGGTTTCCCGACTCATGATGTGGAGGGGAAGGAGATCAGCAAAGGACAAGCCAAGAAGCTCCGCAAACTCTACGAGACCCAGGAGAAGCTGCATGGCGAGTATCTGCAGATGAACCAGAATGGCAACTGAGGGTTCCCAAGGCTCCCGCGGCGGTCGCCATGGCGCCAGAAGCGCCACCAGCCGCCATCTTCCGGCTTAACGCAGGCCGACTTCAGAGACTATCATCATGGAGATTCAAAGTGCAGGAGAATTCCGGTTTTCTGTCTGTGTCTCGTTCTGACGGTGCCATCCAATTAAAGACGAGAGGTTGAAGCGAGCGTGCAGTTTCTGACTCGGTTTCTGACTCGGCAGGGTCAGCAGGGTTAGACTTCGACTCGGCAGGGTCCGGGTTAGACTGGGCAGGGTCCGGGTTAGACTGGGCAGGGTCAGGGTTAGACTGGGCAGGGTCAGGGTTAGACTGTCCATGCTTATGAAAGTATGAATGATTCTTTGGGGTGGGGTTAGACT
>CAAKHG010039185.1:0-10872 GCA_901007715.1 Dactylopterus volitans | reverse complement strand
ACCGTGTGACGCGCAAATCATCCACGTTCTTGACTTCCGCGCGTCGCCCGCTAGAGCTAACCGCTAGTCCGGCTTAAAAAAAAAAAAAAAAAAAAAGTTCCGTTGTCCTCTGAACGCCCCGATGTACAAAACAGTTAGCCGCTAGCCGTGTGTGCAGCTAGGCTAAGAGAAACTGCATACCGGACTCCAGCGGATGAGCGGGTCGGTGTCCGGGTCTTCCACCAGCGTCCACAGTTTGGTCAGGAAGGCCGGGACGTTGCTGCCACTCAGCACCGCCGCTCCTCCTCCACCTCCTCCGGGGTACTCCATCAGCGGGACCGAGCCAAACACACACCGGAATGATTTAACACCGTGGCTTATCGAAGCTAATGATGCTAACACTTAGCCGTTCGCCGCCAAAGCATCTCCAACAAACGAAATGGGGCGTGTAACTAGACTTGCAGCCCGATCCGGATCGCAGACGGTTCGTGCCTGGTTCCGGACCCGCGAGACTCTGCTGGCCTGATGCGAGTTTGTTCAACTTTCTTCAGAATTCACTCCGCGGTGGAAAATTCTTACGGATCCAAACAACTGCGTAGCGGCTCGAGCTGCCCGTCGCGCTCGGATGACGTCACGACACAACCTACCGCTCGCTGCTCGCGCGTTGATGGGAAGAAAAAAGTAGTTTAATCGGATTATTTCTAATTTTAACTCACTTTCAGATTAACAGAGGGACGTTCCAGAGTTCCACTACCATTGGTTTAGGTTTACATCGTGACATCTAAAACTGTATTTAGGCGTCAATTTAAATGACAAAAAGAAATTTCACGAAAAAAAAATGTAATCGTATTTTTTTTTCTCATTTTAACACACTTTCATATTAACCGTGAAACGTTTCAGTATAGCACGGCTATACATCAATCTTTACGTAATCACAATGACATTTAAATCTGTATTTACACATAAATTTAAATGATAAACAGGAATTATTTGTCAGTACTGTTAATCAGCAGGTCCTGAATGCATCGCCTCCGATGATGCCTATTAATTTTCACATGTTTTTGAAGCAAAATTCATATAAATGGCATACAAAGAGGACCTGGTCCAGTTGAGTTTATTTTTGAGCTCCGGTGGCAGTTTAAAGGGAAACTTGTGTCACAGTTGTGTTTCATTCTTCAAATTTACAGTGGTGCCGCCATTCTTGGCCGAGTCTCATTTAAAAGAGGTTCGGTGACATCAGTGGGACCAACCTGGTTGAATAAAGGCTAAATAAAAAGGAGATGATTATTTGGCTCGTTGTACAGTTTCTGCAGTTGAAGCATCTGGATGAAAATGTCTTATTTGACGATAGAACATTAAAAATTGTCATTTACAGAAGATGTCGTGTAACATTTCAAGTAGTACAAAGGCGCAACTGTAAGCGCTTGTAAGTATTTTCTCATAAATTACCTTTTATTTTTCTCCATCCTGCAAAATAAAAATCACGAAATAGGCTTAGTCAGGCGTAATCAATCGAAATAATGTTTGATGCTAATTGCTGATATTCAGGATTTTATTATTATTGCTATTTTTAGCATGTACAGTTTGTTCTTCTTTTTTATTCTTTAAAAGTGTGTAATGCTGCTGCTGCACTGTAATTTCCCAGTTTGGGATCAATAAAGTACATTGATCGATCGAACTCAAATTTAGCCTGTAATTTGCTGTTCACGTATATAGTGCAGGGTTTTTGTGTTTTGTTTTGTTTTTTTAAAGCCTATTTGTGGAAAGTTGCATTATATGAGGAAAAACTTTGCATATTTGACCGACAAAACTTAAATTTCAGACTGTCCTCTACTGTTAGCTTAACTGCTGTAAACATTTCCTGTTATAAATAAAGTTGAGTGTTAAAAAAAAAAAAACCCGCTGTGACGCATGACCTCTGACCTGCACGTCCCCCCACGTGTGTGCGTCAGCGAGGACATGCCGAGCGGCGCGCGCGCAGGCAGGCAGGCAGCATGAGCAAAGTTAAAGAAAAGAGCGAGAAGAAGAGGAGAAGCGCCGAGGAAGAGGAGCCAGAGGAGGTGAGCCTCGCGTTGCGGGGAGGACGGCCGCGGGAACCCGGGCGGCGGCGGAGGCGGCGGCGGCGGCGGGGGGAATGGTGCGGAGCGGGCTGCTAGCATGCTAGCCGCTAGCATGCTAGCAGCCTGTACGGTTGAGGCGGCGAGAGTGGAGAGAAACCCATTAAAGGTCGAGTAAGCGGTTCTCATTGGATCCAGGGAGCAATGCCGAACTGAGCCCGAGGCCGAGCCGGGTCCAGCTGAGCCTGTCGCGTTCTCCAGAGCCTCGAAGGCAAACCAGGCCGCTGAAAATTAGCCAGATTCCGAGTGGAGTTCTGAGTGGACACAACCAGCCTTCCTTTCAGAAAGCACCTCAGAGGGAGGGGAGCGTGAACGCCGTCCAGGTGTGTTCATCCTCTCGCGAGCGTAACGAACCTGCTGATGACGCAGAACCTGCTGTCTGTCCTCTCTATAGACGAGGACGGTACTTGGTGTTAAGATGGTGAGAAAGCGGTTGGAGTTCTGCGGTTAGTTTCGTAGGAAAGTCCAAAAAAGACAGTGATTCCAGCCGTTGAAATGTAATTAACTCTGGTTTCTTTACTTTCCTACGACGGTAAACTCGCATCTTTGGATTTTGGACTTTCAACACCTTTTAAACATCTTTGTCAACTACTGTAACACATGAGTGCTTGGAGTATTCCAAGTGTATTTGAAGCCACGTTCCTCTTGACAGGATAAACTTCAATTCCGGATATTGATGCATCGGTGGCTTCTGCAAGACCTAAAGCTGTCCTGACAGAAAAAAAAAGTCATTTATTTCTGTCAGAATCCTCCTCTGCAGTCTATACTTATGGATACGGTGCAGCAGAATCGATTGTGAGAGGTGTTATTTACACCAGAAGTGATGTTATCAGACTGTATTCCGGCTGAAAGTTTGTGCAGGGGCAGATTTCTAAAATCAGAAGGTTTTTGCATGGAGTCTGGTGTGGCGCTTCGTGGTTCACGGTTTCTGTTTGCTTGTTGTTTAGTTTTTGTCTTATGCTGCTGTTATGGTCGCCTCTTCTCCTTTTATTATTGTTTAGATAATATATGTGTATATATATTTATTTTCTAACATGGCTACTGTATCGCATTTCATTTTTGTTCAGCATTTTGGTCAACTGTGGTTGTTATTTTTTGTTTGTTTGTTTGTGCTTTATAAATAAAGTTGATATTGACATTGATTCCAAGTGTTTGTTCCCCATTCAGGTCTTCAAATTCAACAACAGACCATCTGCCGAGGAACAAGAGGAGGATGATGACCTGTCCGACAGTGAGGACAGTGTCTACTCGGGGCTGGAGGATTCTGGGAGTGACAGTGAAGACGGCGACGATGACGACAATGATGATGATGATGATGATGAGGGTGGTGGAAATGATGATGAGACAGAAGAAGCACAGCAGTCTCAGGAGGTTGGCTGCTCACGTTTGGACAACATAAACAGTGCACTTAAAGTCGGGTTCCGCAATGATGGAACCTGGCGCTGTCCTTATTGTTCTCCTCTAGAACGTCACCTCTTGTGTTTCTCTTATCTGCAGACGGAGGAGAGGAGGTTGACCAAAAGAGACGAGGAAAAGGGAGACGAGTATGAACAAGACTCATCTGACGAAGAAGTGAGATGTTTCCTTTTGTTTTTGAGCCTCACAGATACATTTGGTCTGTTTGTAACAACGTTGGACGTTTCGGTGTCCAATACGGTTCTGTAACGCTCACGTAGGGTCCCAAACCATTTTTCAGGTTCTCTAATTTCTATCCAAGTCTCTTAACATTAATTTGATCCCTTATGGGTCCTAGCTAATGTTCCTCTGGGTTCTGGGTACCGTCTCTCAAATTGAGGTTCTACAGTGTTTCTCTTTTGGGTTCTCCTTCTCGTTTCCCAGGATATCAGAAACACAGTTGGAAACATTCCCATGGAATGGTACAAAGACTTCCCTCACATTGGCTACAATCTAGATGGGAAGAAGATCTACAAGCCAATCAGAAACAAGGACGAACTGGACGAGTTCCTGGACAAAATGGAGAACCCTGACTACTGGTGAGCCGGATAGAGTGGCGCACGGGCTTCCTCCGTTTACCCAGACAATACCCATGATGTGTTAACCTGCAGTTCTCAGCTGACAGCCGTCTGTCCGCAGGAGAACCGTCCACGACAAGCAGACAGCGAGCGACATCGTCCTGTCAGACGAGCAGGTGGAGTTGGTGAACCGTCTGCAGAGGGGACAGTTTGGAGACGTCAACTTCAATGAGTACCAGGTAGGTTTAGGTGAGCCGCAGGTCAGGCGTCGCCCCCTCCTCCGTGCTAGCATGTAGGGTTGCAGAATTTCGGGAATTTTGAAAGTTGGAAACTCTCCATGGGAATTAACCTGAATTTTTGGGAATTAACAGGGATTTATGGGAATACAACAGACATGTACAAAATTGAAGGTCGGCCCTCCACAGGGAACTTAAATATAGTTGGTGAGAATATATTGCATCATAATCTTGGCTAAAACAAGCAGATTTAATGCAAGTAGACTCCTCAGTCACGTGCACACAGCACTGCTTACTGCAGGGCTATTGAGGCCACGCCCCCTGCGTGCACTGTGCACGCCTCCATCACATGCACAGGTGACTGCTTAAACCCTGGAGGCCACACTTTTGAGCCCAAAGCACAAGACTAGTGAAGCCACACAGTTGAGCCTGCCCGTTATAGGAAGTCAAGGAAGTTTTTTACAACATTATGGGGTAAATATATTTGATCCATAATGGTATTACTGTTTAAGTTGCAAAAATTAAATAGAAATCTACTCATACAGTAGCTAGCTAGCTTGTATGTTAGGTGCTAAATGTAAGCCATTTTTCATTTCACTGACCATTTAAGAGGCTAGCTTACTACAGCTACCTACATGTAGCTCTAGTTAATTCCCATAAATTCCCATAGAACGTTTCTAGAAAGTTTTTATTTCCAAAAATTCCCCAGCTTAACCTCCCGTGGAAAGTGTCCGCCCCTTTGCAACCCTCGCAGTATGTATAACGATGCCTCTCGCATATTTGATTTTCACGTAATATGTTTGTGCCATTGAGCCACAAGTGCTCCCTGAGCTCTAACCACCACCTCCTCCTTCCCCTCTCTCAGCCCTCGGTGGACTTCTTCAGCCAGGACGTGATGCTTCATCCAGTCACCAACAGACCTGCAGACAAGCGCAGCTTCATCCCGTCGCTCGTGGAGAAGGAGAAGGTAAGGGCCCCCCCCCCTGTTCACCCCTCTCGCTTCCCGCCCGTCCCTGCCCGTGTGTCCCTTCTACCCATCCGTCTCCATCCGTTTGCAGGTCTCTAAACTCGTACACGCCATAAAGATGGGCTGGATTAAACCTCGGCGGGTGGAGGATGACAGCAGGGGGCAGTATTACGACCTCTGGGCCAGCGAGGACTCTTCTATCCTGGCCAACCACAAGATGCACCTGCCAGCCCCCAAAATCCCTCTGCCTGGTCACCAGGAGTCCTACAACCCTCCACCAGAGTACCTGTTCACCGACGAGGAGGTACGTGAGCCGCTCACCCGGTCAGGTTACCAGGCTGCCAGGTCATGTGTTCGTGCATCTGGGTTAACAAGCTAGCGGGTCAGCTGTTCATCGCACCATGTGACTGCTCCAGTCCCACCGGCTCTTCCACCGTCCTTTGACAAAACTCCTCAAATGTTCAGCCATTTTACAGCCTTTGGCTAACCTCCTAATGTGGAGGCTTCATCTCCTTGTAGATCTTTATTGAGAAACGCATTTGCGGCTCTTTGCCCTCGGAGGCCAGACACAGACATACAGTACATCCTCACGGGTGCTCAGAGCCATCTTCAGCTTCTCCGCATCCATCCGAGGAGGCTCTTCCTCCATCTTGGCGCCATTCTGCACTGCAGCGTGCTCCCCCACCATCTTTTGCTGCCTTGCATGCAGCTCATCCCTCATTTCCTGCGACAAAAGCAGGTTCTCTACTCAGACTTTGCGGTGAGCTTCTGGCCAAAATTATTCATCTTCATCTTCTCCAGCTCTTTGCCAAGAGGACTCCAAGAGAGAGGACAAGCACACCTTCAGAGGTCTAGTGGAGTCCAGGTCTCCACGGGTCAGAGCTGTTTTGCTGGCAAAAGGGGGACCTACACAGTATGGCAGGTGGTCATAATGTTGTGGCTGCTCAGTGTATAGTTCATGCACTGACGTATACAGACAACCTGAGAGCGCATCTAGAGTGAAGCTGACGCATCCCAGTCGCCCCCTGATGGCCGGCTGTGGTAATGACCGTAAATCCAGACGCTGAAATGTTTAGGGACGGGCCGTGTGTTCAGCTGTTTGATAGGTTTGGCTTTAATTCGTTGTTTAATTCCAGTTAAAGGGAGTGTGACCCCATAATTGACTGCTGCCACTTTGAGTGAAATCCTGTTCCACCTGTCTTTCTCCGCACCTGTCTGTCTCCACAGCGGGCTCTGTGGGAGCAACAAGATCCCTCAGACAGGAAGTTGCCGTTTGTGCCCAGGAAGTTCTCCAGCCTGCGCCAGGTCCCCGCGTTTCCTCGTTTTATCCACGAGCGATTCGAGCGCTGCCTCGACCTTTACCTGTGCCCCCGCCAGAGGAAGATGAGGGTAAGGCTCCCCGAAACAGCCAATCGGGGCCTCTCGGACCCGCCGCCGCCGTCACTGCGGGTAGATGGGATCAGCTCATGTGGTTGTCTCTCTGCAGGTGAATGTGAATCCAGAAGACCTTATTCCAAAACTTCCCAAACCTAAAGACCTGCAGCCCTTTCCAACTACACAGTCCCTGGTATGCTCACACACACACACCACACACACACACGCGCACGCACGCTGTCAGCTGAGTCCTCGCTAACGTCCACCGCACCTGTGTTCAGGTGTACCGAGGTCACAGCGGTCTGGTCCGTTCTATCAGCGTGTCCCCATCAGGGCAGTGGCTCGCGTCAGGTAAACCCGCCTCTCAGTCAAAACCGCCTCCCCTGTGCCGCCCCCGCACGCCGCCGCCGAGTGATTTTGGGGGTGTGGCCAAAAGTTTGGCTGCGCTTACTGTGTACTGCGTGTATCTGCTGTGTACTTCTCAGGCAGCGACGACGGCTCCGTCAGGTTCTGGGAAGTCTGCTCGTCTCGCTGTATGAGGACGGTGCAGGTGGGCGGGGCTGTGAAGAGCGTGGCCTGGAACCCCAACCCGTCTGTCTGTCTGCTGGCTGTCGCCCTGTAAGGATGCACCCGTCTGCCTCTCTCCGCCCTTCTCTCTTCTCATTTTCGGGGAAAATACAATCCAGCCTCTTTTATTTAGGTTTAATTTTCAAACCCTTGTTTTGCCACAACTGCTTTTCACATATAAAAGGTGAATATTACACAGCAAGACAGCAATATAAGGTTTTGTTTGGTTGTTTTGAGGTTTCGCAGCACAACAGAAGGCATCAACCAATTTGGTTGTTGCATGACAACTCCCCATTACAATGGAGGACCAAGGCTTGATATCAGAAATGTATGCTTTTCTAAACTCAGTCTGTAAACCTTTTAAATGTAAATCAGACTTGGGGCAGAGATCCCCACACTTCTGGGGAGAACATATGCTGGTTAACTATCCGGGAAAACCTAGATTATACTTCTAAAAACCCCAATCGCAAATTGATTTAAAATTTAAAATGTATCTCACTCCGAGAAAGCTTGATTTAATGAAACTTACATCCTCCCCGAACTGCGAGCTCGGCCTAAATCGAGTATCCGGAACCGTCCAGGAGTTGAAATTTTTTTTGGAAAATGGTGTCGTCCACATTGTCGACATTTCTAGATGTTGAAAGTCCTTCTTGCCCTAAACTGCCTCCACTCTGTCTAGATGTCAGTGTTGTGTTTTGCTTGCCGGTCTGACAGCTGGTTAAATTCCTCACTGGACGTTGCACATATGGAACCGTCAGTGGCAAGAACGCGCGGCGCCAAACAAACCGCTGTCGTCTCCTGGACTCCTTTTTATAGAGAAAATCAAAAACTTTCTGCTCATTAGATCGGGCAACTGTTATTTAGCTGATTGTAACAGCTAAATAACAAAATCTGTCCGTCCACGTCAGGGGTGTCCAAACTGGTCCATGGAGGGGCCCCGGTGTGGCTGCAGGTTTTCATTCCGACCCAGCAGGAGCGCGCCTGATTCAGCAAATCAGCTGAGTGGAGACAGCTGATTGGCAGGAGCAGGAGCCCTCCTGATTCCAATCAACCAATCAGCTGTCTGCCCCTGCTTGGTTGGAATGAAAACCTGCAGCCACACCAGGGCCCCTCCATGGACCAGTTTGGACACCCCTGGTCTACGTCCTTAGCCGCCCGCGGGGGCGGGGGGGTTGTTTTTGTTTCTTGTTTCTTGTTGCAATTGTTATAAAAAAAAATCAACAGAGGACCACGCAGAACTTGGCAGGATCCTCAGACGGGCTGTCAGACGCCGCGCTGGGTCAGGGCTCCTGGTGGTTTGTCCCCGGGAGGAACCGCAGTGACCCAGCGACTCCCTGAATTGCACCCAGAAGGCCAGAACCTCCTGCAAGCGCGATGGCGGGATCCTCATCACGGGCGACCCTGAATTTGCTTCGTCTCTTTCTGTCCTGCAGGAACTCGGCGGTGCTGATCCTGTCCCCCTCTCTGGCAGACAGACAGGTGATCTCGTCCTCAGAGCGTCTGCTTGCCAGCGCGCAGGAGGAGGAGTCGGCGGAGGAGGCGGGGCCCGTGACCTGGAGCGAGACCGAAGGGGAGGAGCTGAACCAGGGGATCCGCCTCAAAATCCAGCATCCCAAAGTGAGATCAGAACTGCAGCTGGTTGGTTACACGTGGGTGACGCCTGATTACGATCAACAACTCCTCGTCATTCGTCCCCTCAGGCCGTCCACCAGGTGGCGTGGCACGCCAAAGGCGACTACTTGGCGTCTGTGATGCCGGATCACTCCAGCCACTTGCAGGTCTTCATCCACCAGCTGAGCAAGAGGCGGAGTCAGAACCCCTTCAGGAGGAACAAGGGTCTGGTTCAGTGTGTGTCCTTCCACCCCATCAGGCCATATTTCTTTGTTGCGACGCAGCGCTCCGTCAGGATCTACAACCTGGTCAAGCAGGAGATGACCAAGAAGCTCCAGGCCAACTCCAAGTGGATCTCCAGCATGGCAGTCCATCCTGGAGGTGACCAGACCCAGCACCACACCAGACCCAGCACGACGCCAGACCCAGACCCAGACCCAGCACCACACCAGACCCAGACCCAGCACCACACCAGACCCAGACCCAGCACGACACCAGACCCACCACCACACCAGACCCACCACCACACCAGACCACAACACCAAAGCCACCACGATTCCGAACCCAGCATGACACCAGACCCACCACGACATGACACCAGACCCACCACGACTCCAAACTCCACATGACTCCGAACCCGCCGCTCCACCAGTTGACCAGAGCCGAGCCTCTGTAACGGCGCTGCTTGTCTGCAGGTGATAACGTGATCTGCGGGAGCTACGACTGCAGGCTGAGCTGGTTTGACCTGGACCTCTCAACCAAACCTTACAAGATGTTACGGTACGACTCCGTCAGTCCGCCTGGCGCCCGTCAGTCATAGTGGGGCCCCGGTGCCGGTCTGACCAAGAAATCTGCTCACTCGGGATTACCAGAATGTATTTTTCCGTCTTGTATTCATCGCGCCCGCCGACGTTATCGGCTCTTTGCAGACACCATAAGAAGGCGGTGAGGGGCGTGGCCTATCACAGACTCTACCCGCTGTTCGCCTCGGCGTCCGACGACGGATCCGTGATTGTCTGCCATGGGACTGTCTACAAGTAATACACAAATACACTAATAATGTACACGTAGTGATACACATATGTATACATACAATACACATTTATACACAAAGATGCACACAAGTACAAACGGTGATATACTCACTTACCCCTGCCTGTCTGCCTGCCTCCCTGTCTGTCTGCCAGTGACCTGTTGCAGAACCCGTTGATCGTTCCGGTGAAGGTTCTCAAAGGTCATGTGACCACTCATGACCTTGGTGTTCTGGATGTGACCTTCCACCCCACACAGCCTTGGATCTTCTCCTCCGGGGCCGATGCCACCATCCGCCTGTTCACCTAGCAGCGCGCCTGTGCAGCATCAGGTTGCTAGGATACCACCAGCCAATCAGAAGCAAATATGAATATTCTTAAACTTGTTAACTGGTGAATTTTTTTTTGTTTTTTGTTTTTTTATCCGATGGAAACTTTATGATGTGATGTTCCTTTGTTTGGTCAAATGTAACGAGCAGGTTCCAAAGTGTATAAAATTAAAAGCAGCTTAAACCAGCAAGAACCACGAGGAACCTTTTTTTTAAAATAAATTTCCACCTGAAATTGTGTCATGTTTGTCGTCTGACATGTTTTTGACAGCATTGCTTATTTCTTAAGCTGATGTTCTTATAAATGGTTCAATTTCTGTGGTTACCATGGTGATTCAAGAGCAGATGGGTTAAATGCGTCTCGTCAGTCTTTCTTGCTGCTCACGGATCACAAATGTTTATTAATTATTTTAAACATTCAAATATATTTACAAAAGCCAAACAAATGTCACATATGAACAAGACTGAAAACTTCCAAGATAAATTATAAAATGAAATAAGCGCGCGACGTGAATATGAGCGCCGCTGCGTCGCCTGTTTCTGAAAGCGTTTTTTGTTAGTTTTTTTTCGCTGAAGGTTGCGGATTTTTCGGGCCGACCTGCGACGTGTTGCGCCACGCATGCGCAGTGTTGGATCAGAAGGCCGCGTTTACTTCGGACGCGTCTGGCTGCGGGTCGATCCGCTGGAA
>CAAKHG010039183.1:14184-25592 GCA_901007715.1 Dactylopterus volitans | reverse complement strand
GATAAAAAAAAACAAATCCAGCAGTTCAAAGTAATCTGCCGTTCACGTTTCATGTCATATCAGCCTTTACTGACTCTATGACTCATCCGATGGCTCGATGGTATCGACACACTTTGCTGGAAAAAACAAATGTCACAGATATGTAGCGGACACAGATAAGTTCCTACTTAATTATCCTCCGATCTAGTTTGCATTAACAGGAAGAACTGAGTACAACAGCGGAACGTGATGTCACAAAGGCCTTCACACAGCTTCGCTCTTATCTGTGCACAGTATCATCATCATCATCCTCATCCTCATCCTCATCACCATCGCTCTGATGCAGCTTCACGCGCACTCAGACAACAGCACCTTCACAGCTTCATTCACTGATGCCTGCATAGTAGAGTTTTGGCGATAAACAGAATTTAAATCTGTATAATTAACAAACTGATACGCCGAAGGGCACAAAAGTGGACAACAGGGAGACGTATCGCTTAAAAATGCACATTAATGTGCTTGCAAAAAAAAAAGAATAAATAAATGATTGCTTTGCCCTGGGGCTACCTAGAGCTGTAGTTTCACTCAGCGCAGCCTGACACCACTGAGAAATTCTTTCTACATATCAGACTTATCAAACTGATTAAGCACTGGCCTCTTTTTTTTTTCTCAGCTGCTCTTCTGCATCTCTTAATGGCTTTTACCCAGAATCCTACAGGAGCGCCGCCCGCATCAACTGCAAAGTTTGTGAAGTCTCGACAACAAATATCAAACGGAGAACAGGGATGTGGGCCAACAGCCCGCTGGTGGATTACATGCACGCCACATGAGAGTTGGTTCAAGTTATTTCAAACATCTTCTTAGTGCACACGGCCGGCTAAGCGTTGCGCTGCAGGACCGAGGCGACGCCGTGCAAGAACCCTGCAAACTGTCAGTATTTTGAAATAGAAAAAATGAAAACAAAGATGCATGTGGGATGTTTCGGAACAAACCACGCGGTACGAGCGCTTGACCACAGCAACGCCCCAGCGGGGGCGCGTGGACGACGACCGGCGAGGAACGCGGGGCCGCCGCCGCTAACGTGCAGCGCTCATAAACGTGTCTCCAGCGGCCCTGAAAACAGGAACTGACTGTTCCACACCGTGACTGATGGTTTGGCTCTTAAATACCTACACGCTGTGTTTTTTTCAGACGGTTTGCAACTTTATTGACTGGACTGCGCCAGACACAAGCTGCTGCATCGGTAGATTCAGACTGGGTAGCCAGAAAAAAAACAAAACAAGACATCGTCAAATCAGCTCCGCTGCACAGAAGCATGTTGCTGCCACGCCACAGAAATAAAAATGGAAGAGTATGACCTTATAACGTGAGAAAGTTTCACATTAAAATGGGGAACTCTATTGTTTGAGACATGGTGAGATTCTGCTGTTATTAAGTTATTACCGAGTCAACTGAGAGCCAGTTCTCATTTCCAATGACCACATGGCCGGGAGGCAGATGCAAGAAAAGAACAATACAAAAAAACAATTTTACACCACATTATACTGAGGAAAATAATGAGTACAATAATTACAGTGACATATTAAAAAATAAACTGCTGGAAGCAAGTGCAACGTTCTCGGGCTATTGTTTGTAATTGAGTTTTAACAGTGAATATTATTAAACACAGTGGAGGATACGGCGACGTGTCGGAGGCGCCTGCGCTTGTTAAACTATCAGATAACGAACCACAGAGGCTGGTTAGATACAGACGTGAGCGTGATTGACAGACTCACCGCATCCTCTCCATTCAGTTCAGGCCCATGCAGAGCAACTACTTCTGTTTCCTTTCAAAATAAGAGCTCTAAAAACAGAGAGTAGACTGCTCAGAAATAACCACGCACACAAGCTACGTCAACTCAGCGTTTCTGGACCCCCCCGTGGTGTTTGAGCTGCAAGTTTCACATTATGACTTTTTCATTGTTATAACAATGGACTTCTTCAGCGAAATAATTATAATATATGTACTCAGTTAACTAGCTTATTATTGGAACAATAAAAGCTTCACAACGTGACATGAAACTTCTCACATCATAAGGGGAAACTGATTAATTTATATTTTTATGGCTTGTCAGCAGTATGCTCCTGTACTACTACTACAGCTTTTGGCAGCTCGCTAGTATCATAATGATTATTACTGCCCGTGACTGTGACATTTCACTGACATTGTTATTTTTCAATTAAAGGTGGTTTTGTCTGAAAATGTGTAACTCGTTTCCAAACAGTGTAATCAAAAAAGATACATGTGGTGCAGATGATAAATGGGCCTCAGACATTGATAAGTGAGCTTATGAAAGAACTCTTGCTCTTATTATGTAAGTGTTTCCCAACAGAAACGAGTATAGATTGTTCAGATATCGTGTATCGATATGGTTCCGACGATGTTCCTGCTGTGAAACACTTGTACTCTCCATGGCCACGATTGTTGTGGTCTTGTGCCTGGAGGACATGCAGTTCATGCTACGTGAAAAAAACACCGTTAGCCGAGTGTTAAACCACCATGTGCAACAGTCCTAAAAATGGCCACTTAACACTTTTCAAGCAAGCTGGAAAAGAACAGAAAAAAATGTTTTGAAGGCAACCTGATGAAATATTTTGCAGTCACTGCCTGACAACCACATAATCGTGGTTGAAATGCTCTTTTAATCAACTGTGTGAGCCTATAAATAGACCAGCTGCAGTGGAAACATATCAGAGTAAACCCAGGCTCGCGTTATATAATATAGACGAGGCTGGGAGGAAATGCATTTGCTCTCTGTGGTCGTTTGCCCTGCATAATTCTCTCTGGAGATTGGCTGTAACATTCTTCCTTTGGGGTCTTTACTGTACATAAAGAGCATGAAAAATGTGTGAGATAACTTGCTCTCCTGACAGAGTTGGACTTGTGAATTCTTTCCAAACTTTTTTTTTTCCCCCCCGGCTTTAAACTTTCTCCCTCTCCCTTCCCTTAATGAAACACTACATTTATTACGTTTTCAAACCCCTGAAAAATCCCTCGTTAGCGTCTCAGACTGGGGACGCTTTGGAGCAGCACATTGCTCTGACCTCTCATCCTCATCGAGAGGCGGATAAGACAAAGTGAGAGGGACGGCAGACTCCCCCAACGTCCATTACCATCCCAACGTTCACCCCCCCTCATGATGGCCTTGGCAAGATGAAACCTGGCTAATGACTGGCTAATTAGCCTCTCCTCTGCTCCGATAAGACAAAATGTGGGTATGTGTGTGTGTGTCAAGGAATGTGTGTGTGTGTGTATGTGTGTGAGAGTGTGAGTGTGTGTGTGCTACGCAGCGCGATACAGTCGCCAAGAATAGCTTCTGTAGATGCGTGCCAACTGAGTAATTATCTCCAGTATATTCCCATATTTATTTTACAATCTAGTTTTTGTACAGTGCAGTCAGCAAAAAGGCAGTGAGGGTGTGAAGTTCTCACTAATAGAGATGTATCTTGACTGAGTGCTGGTACCCAGAGTTGAAGTTACAAAGTTGGGTGGGCAGACATGCAGTCGACTCGGGTCTCTGGGAGTACTGACATTGATTTCTGTGTAATTTAGTTACATAAGTGGCAAAAGGCCGAGATAAGTTAATAAAAAACGATCAGCCATAACATTATGACCACTGATTAATCTGGTGACCATGCCACCTGTCGTGGGTGGGATGCACAGTATCAGGAAGCACGTGAACAGTTTGTCCCCAAAGTCTCTGTCATGGAAGCAGGAGAAAAGGTCAAGAGTAAAGATTTAAGGGTCTTTCACAAGGTGCACATGTGATTTCCAGACGCCTGGGTCAGAGCATCTCCAGAACTGCAGCTCTCCTGAGGTGTTCCTGGTCTGCAGTGGTCAGGACCTGTCGAAAGTGGTCTAAGGTCCAATGCGAAACGAAAGGCATTGCTGGTAATGGGTCCAACAGACCAGGTCCTGGAGCTCAAACTGCTGACTTCTTCCAGCAGGATAATGCTCCCTGCCACAAAGCAACAACGCTTCAGGAATGTTTGAGGAACACAACAACCAGTTCAAGGTGTTGACTCGGCCTCCAGGTTCCCCAGATCTCAGTCCGATCCAGCATCTGTGGGACGTGCTGGACCAACAAGTCCAGATCCATGGAGGCTCCACCTCACAACTTCCAGGACTTAAAGGATCTGCTGCTGACATCTTGGTGCCAGATACCACAGCAACACCTTCAGAGGTCTAGTGGAGTCCAGACCTCCACGGGTCAGGGCTGTTTTAGCGGCAAAATGGGGAGCTACACAATATTAGTTTTACTGTTATGGCTGATTGGTGTATAAACACAGACAGATTAGTGGAGTATCGAGGCGTCTTTGGGAGCTTTCAGAGAGCGTGCAGGAGACGACCGAGTGTTGGATGTCACAGAAGAGTCACGTTAGCGCTGGACGCTGGGTTACAGTCGCTAATGGAGCGGCAGCCTCACATGTGCTTCGCGAGGCAGCACGTTCCTGTCACACAAGCGTTTGTCAAAATTAGGGGGTGTAAAACATACTGATGTGCAAAACTGCTTTGCTGTTCAATGAATAGTTTAGAGGCAAAGATTTGTGGCGGATGGTGACTCATTTTCTGTCGCGTGTAAACTCCAAAGTCACAAATGTGGGTCCGACTGTTCTGATTACATAACAACAGTAAAAAGATATAGCTCAGATGTTGTGCTTGATTAAGGTGGTACGTTCATTATGCTGTGACAGTTTTCCCTAAATTAGATCAAGAAAATCACAATGTATCGACCTTCTTAAGGATGACTGACTCATTACAGTAAAGTTTCCAGGAGATCCGAGACACTCGCTCGTGCTGCAGCTCATAAGCTTCATTTCCCCGCCACCACCAAACGCTACAGAGCATGTGCAACTCTTAAAACAGACAGATAGAGGCGCGAAGGCTCACTCCATCAGTGCTTCCATCACCACCTCCGGAAGAAACACAGCTTGCAAGCCAAATGGGGCATTAGACTTCAGGTGACGTCGCCTAGAAGAAGTACAGCATCATATCTAGCTAAAGTTAAAGCCACTGTAATGTTGTTTTATAGCCAGAAAAGTCTCTGGCAGATGGTGCTGCTGCGCAAAACCGGCCACCTCGTCCACTTCGGCGTGTGTGTTTAAGTTTGTCCAATACCACAAACTGTGGCTGCAACTCACCCCATCGACCTTCCTGTGGTGGGTGTGTGATTTATAGCACTCTGCGCCACACACACATATGCACACAAAACCACAAGCAGTGAAGGTCAAAGCCTGAACAGGTTCCTCATGGCTCTGCTACTGCCTGTCCAACTTCCCTGCTTCCTTTTCCTCTCTGTCTGTTTGTGTGATTGTCAGACACACACACACACACACGCACACGCACACACACACACACACACACACACACACACACACACACACACACACACACACACACACACCACGCCAACTCCAGTCAAAGAGTAACAAATGTGCTTGGGCTTCCCTCCAAGCGCCTGGCCCGACGGACGTATCGGTTAAAAACTTTCCCTTGCCACGAAACTTGTCAAACTCTTCTATCCATTTTCGCTTCCTTCTCTGTAACCTTCGTAGCATGAAATCCAGCGAAAGGCTGCAGGTTCGAGGCCATGGATGTTCGGCTTTCTGGGCTAGTGAATTATAAAAAATCACACATTCCAAGACAGTTATCCAGCATGTTCCTCGAAAAACTCAAAAAACAACTTCTGTCATCTATTTGCCGGCGGACGCGGCGGCGTGTCACTTGTTAACCTCAGAGGCCTCCCCAGCGATAATCCCTTCTCATTCTGGGACTATAACCTAATGTTGACGGAATTATCTGAAGCATACAGAGGTGCTTGCGCCTTGCTGTGCATGTTATTTTGGGTCATCCGTACAGTCGGACCTGAAATCACCGTGGATTGGAGCGCGCTCGCGGCGTTTCATCTGGCAGGGGAAACTGTGCAAAGAGAAGTAACTAATCAGCCTCGCCGAGCCTGTGTTTGTTCTCGGGGCTGAACTTTGAATCCGTGATGGGGGAAAAAAAAAAAAAAAATGGTTTGTGGTGATCGAACAATATGCAGCGCAGGCAAAGAGAGGAGAGGATTCACCTGACGGACAGGGTGAAGTCCCCTGGGTTGCTCTTGCTGGGCCGGGCCAGGAAACTGCCGTGGACGCCCCGGGTCAACAGGAGCTGCTCTGCTTCAATTCCGGTGATGTTGGGGTGGAACCACCTAAAAACCAAAAATTAGCCTGTTAGTCATCCGAACTGAACATGGCCGATGTTGGAGGAATGTGGGCTGCGTTACCCACTCGTGGTGGTAAACTCGCGTTATTCTGGGTGACTCACTAAAGTGATCCGGTTCGCTTGAGTCACTTGAGTCAGTGTTGTTGCCCCCACAACCCCCCAAAAAGATGTATGAAAATGTAAAACCATGTACATTTACATATGTTAAATGTATAAGATAACGACCAAACAGAACCAAAAAAAATGCAAAATGTGCAAATGTTATATAAATTGAGTTTATAAGAATAAAATACAAACATCAAATTAGCAAGAAATGCAACACATCCACATCAGAATCAAACAAAAACAACCCAACTGAACAAAATTTCCAAATGTGCAAAATGTGCATAACTACATACATTAATACAAAAATAATTGCAAAAATAATAATAATCATCATCATCATAGACGGTGCGAAACTACAACTGTCACATAACAATTAACAGTGTTTTTAACCACTCATTTATTACAATATTTAAGTTATTGCTTAGATTCCCTGAGGAATCATCTGAGTCCGGTGAGTCCGCGAACTGGCCTTGTGCACTTACAGGACTCAGAGGATCCGGATTTATGAAGACCTTGGACTTGTGATTCCTGATTCAGTACAAAAATTTGGTGATTCAGGAGGCCACCAGCTCTTTTACCCACCAGACTGTGAAGACTAAACATGTCTGAATGCTGATAACTGATAGTTATGCAAATGACTGCACAGAGAATTAATGGTGCAGATAATTGCTCGTCTTAGTTTGAGCAACAGCGTGAACATGAAACTGCAAGAACTTCAATCAATCAGGCCGCTCTTTGTCATTAGGATTATTCTGAGATTTGAATTTAGTGGATAAGCTTCTTTTTCTATACTGTGTGCGGCGCTGAATCCTGGCCGATACGCTTTGCCAGGTTCCCTCCCCGCCTGGCGCGGAGGGAACCTGTGACGGCCACGGATTCATCACCCCATCAGATGTGCTTCTTTGAATTTTTTTTTTTTTTTTTTTTGGCGCCTCAATGTGGAATGTCAATGCACCGGCAGTGAAAGCGGTGCTGCCAGCCATGCCTGGGCCTTCTTTACGTCTTTTACGTCGTTGCTAATTTTGTCATACCGCAACCATGGCAACTGTGCAAGCCAATCTGTAGGGAGCGGATACGTTTTTTGTCTTTTTACTCCATTCGCCTCCGTTTCTGGCTCCGGGTCTGATGCCACTGCCCGGTCAGGGTTTGGCATCTTTGCGGCGAGGACGCAGACCGATGGATGACAGATCTCAGTTGCACCCTCCAGGGTCGGGTGTGTCCATATTGGTGTTTCTTGACAAGCTTCATCTTGAAGCTAAGTCGCCACCGTTCTGTCGTCGCCGATGAGTAGCCAGGTCTCTCTTTAAAACTTACATCGGCGAAGAGGAACCTGATGGCCACAGACCCATCCCTACTCTGCCTCTGATTGGTTGTGTCCTTCGTTAGGGGAATAAAAACCAACCCATAACACCACACAGTTGTACACACAGATCTAAGACATGGTAGGTGCACTCGTGCCACCAAGCGTGACCGACTCGACCAACCAAACTATTTGCACCCTGGAGCCCTGATGCATGTAGCTTGTACCATGCTGATCGATCACAAACTCTCAATGTGCATGACAACGCAGCCCGACAGCCTGGTGGAGCCCACGCTTGTCCCAGCAGTCAGCATTCCGCCATCTCTGTGTGCTGACATATTTCTATGCAGCACTAATGACAGATGACGTCTGGTTTGACTACTGTCAAAATGTGAAATATTGTCATCAAGTGCTCGGAAAGTGGCACACCTCCTTCCATCAGTTTAAAGTTTCAGACTTTCACCGAGAAAATTATCACATCCGTGTTAAGCAAGCACTAATCATAAATCCAATACCCATTAGCGAGATTAGAAAATGAACTGGGCTGATTGTCCATGGGTCTCGAGCTGTAGGATTTTGTAAAACTGCTGGATTAATAATCTCCTGCTGAGAAACTTCATCCCTGATGGAACAATGGCAGCTGGTCACGGCCACAAAAAAAAAAAAAAATGCAGCAATGTTGCTTTCAACCTGGTTTGTAATTAGACAGAGAAACAATTTAAGATGAAGTATTCTCCAGGAGAGGAGGGGTGAAGGTGTCAATCATTACCCGCATCCGTGTATGATTAACACGTGATTGGTCAGAGAAGGTAAACATGCCGGAATTACAGCACGTGTCTGAGCTGCCAAGATTAAACCAGACGCCAGCAGAAACACAAGAGGCCTTCTGAGCAAAGCTCCAATCATAAGAAACATATTAATATGAGGAAGATGAGAATTGTGATTCTGATTAAGTCTTTTTCCCCCATCATTGTTCACAAGGACTCAATCCAACACACGGAAATAGCAAACAGAGAGAGTGATGAAGGCGACTACTTGCACCTCATCCAGCGAGTTGAGGTTGTAATAGAGAAGCTCGTCCTCGTCATCGCTGCTGCATCTGTGACCGCCTCAAGCTCCTTCATCCTCCTTGTTCTTTGAGTGTATAACAGGTGAAATTCTAATAAAACAATACCGCCAATAAGACTGGGAGTGTCTGGGATGTCGTGGAAAATCTGAAGCAGCCAATCAGGCAGCAGCCTCTGGTCACTTGTTCGCCAAAGGTTTCCGGAAGTTCTTATTCATTCACACGAAAATGAAGGAAGCCGACTTTTACTGAACCAGACCACCAGCAATACTGAACAGGCAGACTTTTCCATTTCATAGTTACGTCACAAATTAATTTTGGTTTAACATCTGTAGACACTGTAACTGGAGTGGAGGCGCCGCCCAAGTACCACGGCCGCCGCTGCTACACACCCGCCTGGCGCTGCCACGCTATGATTAACTGCTGCGCTCCAATCAGCCTCAGCGGCAGCCACTTTTGAAAGGACGGTGCTTTTTCCCAGATGGAGTAGATAAAGACTGAATGGCCAGCGCTGATGATTCGGACCTCAGGACCATGGAGTTCATTCACTGGGAGTGTGGAGCAAAGATACTATGCACTCTGGTAATGGGTTTATGGATGGTTCAGCACACACTTAAGCCGTATTTCAACCTCTCTGCAACTTTGGCGCAGTCGCCAGGTGGTCGTGATTCAGGTTTGATGGAGGAAGATGACTTTTAATGGTTAGCTGTATTAGCTGAGTGATGGCCATAAAGGAGCTGCACGCTATTAGAGATGTGTCCTTAGGTGGTGATTGCACATCTCCGTGATGCACCGGCTGCAAGGGACATACTTACTATAATGTAATCAGTCATCAAATGAATGGAGCTGCCTCTCATTATGTAAATGGATAGAAACTGATTATAGATTAGCAGTATCAAAAGCTTTATACAGTATGACTCTCTGTAAGCTTTTTTTTTTTTGATCTAACAGAATCACAATATTGTTCCGTAATACTTTAAAATATCATCATCATATCATGGGTTACCAATTTATAATCGTGTTTTTAGTATTTTAATGCTTCATATTCACATACCTTACAAACACCAATCAGCCATAACATTACGACCACCGCGTGTCCACCATAGAGTATAATACAACAGCCCTGCAATCAATTCTCCCTTCAGGAGGAATTTTATGTTCAATTTTGATTCAATGTGCCTGAGGTGTTGACATATTCGAACGATTGTTATTGGGACAGTTGGTGATGCAGTTGAACTGTGCTGGGTTACACTGAGAGGCGTCCCTAATATGTTGGCCCTCCCCTCCATGTCAATAATTTCAATGAATTTAACATAAAACTCCTCTTGAAGGGAGAATTTATTGCCGTTGACTTTACTCCATGGTGGACATGCAGTTGGCTGATGGGTGTGTGCGTCTCACGGGGTTGCATGCAGAACACATACTGAGATCTCCTCACTTACACACATGAGCGGTGCAGAAAAGGCCCGCCCGCATCTGCTGAAAGTTATTTCCACAACAGGTCTGGTGCTTACAATATCTTAAAATATTTCACAACAATTTTCTTTTCAAATAAAAAGGCACCGACAACACCTCAATGGGGATCAACTGTTTGCCCTACTACAACAGCTGTGTTCTGCAGAGGGGTCATTCAGGTTTACGGTGCTGCTCAGCCAAAGCGAATGATTGCCATGCCACTTCCTGCTCTCTCATATGTTTTCTGACCTGTGTTTGACAATTACGTCACCTATCAAAGCATCAGCACATTCAGTGTTCACTGATGACAGATCAGCCGCGGAGCAGTGGCACTTACGCGCCGCACCGTCGAGTGTTTGCTGAGTGAAGGGCTAAATCAGTCTTTGGTAGCAGCGGCAGCGCCGGCCGGGCCAGGGAACGGCCGCATGTCAGCTGTGTGGATTTAGAGCTCGTGTTTAAGCAGGGATCGCTGGGTTAAACCTCCCTAACTACTGTGCACCATTGCTGGCTAATCCAAGCCACCATTAGCCACCCAGGGCCCTGTTTGTGTGCCGAAGGGGTTTATGTTCAAAAGTGACATGAAAATGCCTACATGCACAGGAAGTGGTGGGAGCGCGGCGCTGTACTTGCTGCTAGTTTATCAAGAGAGCAGGCAAAAAGAAAAAAAAAAAAATTCAAACACGTTGCAGGAAGTTTCAAACCTTCAAGCATTGTAATTAACGCAGGTTCTGCATGCGCTGCCTCCGAAACTCGAGGTGAGCAGATTTTTTTTTTAAACCTGCGACACGTCGTTCACGCCAAGTGCAAACTTTTGGATCCAACAAAAACCCCAGCTCAGAGCCAGGCCGCCATTCCATCGGCATCCAAGACAGACTTCAGACATCTAGCTGGTTAGATATCTGAAATGAGCCTGTGACAAACTAGTCCTGAGAGCCACTGAGAAAGCTGGACATGGCGAGACTGGAAATGTGGTCTGTAGCAACTGCTGAAAGGGAACTGTGAAAAAAGAGGAAATTCAACATGGACCTATTTGTTGTTGCACGTAGAGGACGCAGGTACAAACACATTCCCCCTTTTAAGGAAAGGAACTTTATTATAATGATACATGAATGTACAACGAAATTACTTCTGCATTTGAGCCATCCAGTCCGTGTGCGCGCGCTCACACACACACACACACACACACACACGAGGCAACATATAAAAAAAAAAAATATTATTATCGTATCTTTAACACAGTCCAGTTGAACTTGTGA
>CAAKHG010039182.1:9360-33296 GCA_901007715.1 Dactylopterus volitans | reverse complement strand
TGTGTCCACTCCTGCTGATGTCGTTTCCTGTGTGTGTGTGTGTGTGTGTGTGTGTGTGTGTGTGGCTTCCATCGCCATCTTATTTTACAGCCTCTTTGGCACATTCTTTGGAGCATTGACTGTCCTACTCTATGTGATGATGGAGATGCGCCCTTTTTATTCAAGGGATATAATCATGCACACATGCTCTCTATTGACCAAAGGCAAACAGTTGAAAAACTTCAGCGTGACAGTTCTCCACTGATATCAGCACTATTCATAGATGGTACACCGTCTATGTGGACTATCTATTTCATGATTGTGGATCTGGGCATGGTTGGCATTCAGCTGCAGGTTAAGTTAGTGCAGCCGTAATAAGGGCCGAACCAGGGAAGTTAATAAGCACAGCTGTATATGCATGTTCATTTCATTTACTGAACTGTTTGAGATTGTGTGTTGGATGGACAAACCCGTTGCACAGTTGCATGTTCATGTTAAAGTGTGTGTGAGCAGACGAAAACAAAGAAATACTGAAAAGGGGACAGGTGTGCCAGTGAACCCACTGTGGTAATTAGTCTATTACAGCAACTAATTAAATGCTTTGTTATTTACAGTCTGTTGCAGGTAGATGTTGGTCATGTAATTAAAAAAGTACATTAATTCAACTAATTTGAGTTCAATTCTAAATGTGAACTTTGGCATTTTTAGTAATAGAACAGGTTGGAGGGGTTCCTTGTATAATTTACAACATTGGAACTTATAGCTATAAATGCATTTCCTGCAGAAAATGTGTGTGAGTGCTGAGAGGTGAATGGAATTGTTGAAGCGATGACGAAAATTATATACTGAGGTCAGAGCCGGTTCAGACCTCCATGGGGCCCTAGGCAAAATTCTGCTAAAGGGCCCTCTTAACTGAACAGTCGCACCTGACACCCAGTGGAGTCCACTGGCTGACTGACTGGACTCTGTGCTGCTTGTTAGGAACTTAAGCATAGCACCTGTAAAATATAGATCAGGCTACTGTTAATTCAGTTCCATCAAATTGACTGCACTTTTAATACCTTCATATACTTAAAATGTAGGTGATTTAGATTATTATTTAGGCTATTTAGCACCATTGTCATAATATTTCACTAATATATCTGCATCTATACAAGCAAGCAAACAAAATTCAATCTTAGTAAATATTTACCCATTACTTTCCATTTTGTATAAGTGCAGTTGTAACTACACTCAGAGCGATTGATAACACGTTACAGAAGCTAGCAAGACGCACAAGGAGACCGTCCGCTGTTCACCCCGGGCTCACCGCCCAGTTATGTCGGTCAAACACGGACTAGCCCCGTCCCTCCCACTCTCTAATCAGCTGAAAAGTGAATGGGCGAATAAATGTCTTCAACAGCTGAATATCTTGATATTGAGTGGTCTCTGTAACTTGAAGCCTGCATGAGTAGTTAGCCAGGGGAGCACCTAGAGGGGTCTTCGGAGATGTCAAGTAAAAGCAATCATTTCATCCGATTAGATATTTGTTTTAAAAGCTTACATAATCAGCATATCAATATGCCGAAATGTGCTTTTTGAGGTGAGTGATCTGAAGACACTAATTCTGATAAGTCTTATCAGTTAATCGTAGAATCCATGTGGATGTTTGTGCCAAACTTGAAATTGCGTGGAGGCTTCCTTGAGCTGGTGTCCAGCCGCGGCTGCTGCCGGCACAAACACATGAAAGTTGCTCTTTAACACTGCAAGTGGCCAGATAATTCACATGGTGCCTTTAGGTACAATTTCGCTGTATTTCTCGGAAATGCCTCACTTGATGAAGTCACTGAAGCCATCATTTGTTTATTAGGGACATGTCCTGAGATTTCTAAACACTTGTGTGCATAAAGATCTTAAAGAGATCAGTGTATGAATGTGTGTGTGAATGGGTGAATGAGGCCATGTAGCGTAAAGCGCTTTGAGTGCCGTCAAGGTAGAAGGGCGCTATATAAATGCAAATCCATTTACCAATAAATCCTGGTCACCATTCCTTCATCTTACTATAATGAATGAAATTTTAAGAAATTAATCTTCACACTATGAAACTCTCATCTTATCCAATTTGCAGTATTACGTTAGTATATAATTAAGTAGAAATAAATATAAGAATGTTAGTATATAATTAAGGCTAGTCCACTCTGGGTGTAAATCATACTTTGAGTGTTGAAACCTTTCTTGCCCCCCACAAAAAAAGAAAAAGGTGAAATAACAGCTAGACTGAAGCTACAAGTAATTCACCCTAAAAACCCCAAATAGTTTCCTCACGTCTTACTCCCTAGGAACAAATGTAATTGTATGTAACCATAAAACAAATAAATACAGCAGCACGTTGCAGCATGTTGCAGCAAGGCTTGTATGTCAGAACATTGTAGGTAATCCATAAACATCATTTCATTTCAAGAATATTCAGTCTGATAAAAAATCAAAAGTAACCTCAGAAAAAATTAGTTCTATCCAGAAAAAAAAAATCACAAGAAACAGTCAGGTGGCCATCTATGAGAAAAGAGAGGTAGAGAGAGAGAGAATGCGTACCTGCAACACATGAATGTGTCTGGAGGCAATAATGAAGCTACTGAAAGCAAACACGAGTCATGGACAGCAATTTCTGCCCCTGGTATTTCAACAATATGTCAGGTGTCATTATGTCAACATAAACTATTTGGCTGAGGTTAATAGTCCAAAAGTCACATTGCCATTATCTAAGGACAAAAAAAGTGGATTGAGGTTCATCATAAATCTGTGTGACGTGATTTGACCTTGACAGCCACATACCTATGTCATTGGTGACGGAACCTTTGCCATTTTTCACATCCACAAACCAAGTTGCTTCCTTCCCATTAGGTCCATCTTTCACTTTGAAAGCAAATACTCCACCAATCTTCTTGACAAGTTTCTCTCCTTCCTGCGGGGAGATGAAAAGAATTTATTTTCCATGGAAATAGACCTTGTCCTAAAAATGTTGGGAGAAATGCTTTGGTAGAAATGGCGGAGGGACGCGCTGAGTCTCAGTAAAATTACAGCGTAAACCTACTGTTCTGCTGATATACTACAATATCATACAAGGGCAAACCACGTCTGAGATTATGAACACCGGTGCAACCGTGTCGTCATCATCGCATCTTACATGCCATTCACATAAAAAAAATGTCTGAATCTGTCAGGTTAATAAATTAACGGTTGAAAACATAATTGACTGAATTTTATACTCAATATGTTTGCATGTTTACAACATATTTCCTAATATCTTTCCGAGATTCTTCATATTTTTTGCACTACTGGATGTTGGGATTTACGGAATTCAGTAAATCCTGATTTAGGTCAGTGAGGCTGATGGTGATATACTACTGTGACAATCATGGGCCTCGTGCAGATTTCACTGATTTCTCTGAACTATTAACTGCAACAAAGAGAGACTGATCTCCAGTTCAGGAAATAACTGATTGCTATACAGTATACTTCTTTATTCAACTGCTTGAAGAAGTAATACAGTCAGTGAGGCGGGGCTTGAGAAAACTGAACTCATGGACTTTCTTAGAGGCAAGGCAGTTCAGCTTGCTTGTTTTGATATGTTTTGCTGTTGCTGATTGAGAACATGATATAGACCCTTTCAAGACCTACGTCACTACCTCGCTTGGGGAAGATGCGCGCGCATTTTGGCAGCAGTAAAATCAAAAACACAGCACTGGTCCTTATCTGCCGAACGGCTCATACTTGTGTTTATGGTGTTTAGCACATTCACTGCGCATTTTTGAAGGAATATGTCCTCGTGTTGTGTGGTAGGATGTCAGAACAGGGCCAGCAAATGTCCCAATTTGAAGTTTTTTTCGGAACCCACAGGGGAAATGGCCATTTAATGCCAATCGACGGAGACTGTGGCTACAAGTTATAAAGAGAGTGGACTGGACGCCAGACATCATTAAAAATGCGCGGGTGTGTGGAGCACATTTGGTATCAGGTAAGATAGTTAATTCTGTTTTGTTAAGTTACTCACCCTGCCATACAGGTGCAGTTCGCAGTTAAAATGTAGGTCCTGGGCTTATTGATGATCACCCACGCATCATACATTGCGGTTTTATGTCCCTGGCGTTGGCTGGGAAGTACTTGTGCTCTCAGGACACAAAACTCACTGTTAAGATCAGCGTAGTTAATGTCCTGGACATGTCCACAGGCTACATAGTTGTACGCATCCAGTGACTTGTACGCGCGTAACTTCTCTTTTGTGTAGACACTTGGCTTCTCTATTAAATAAGCATATATTTCGGGCCACTCAAGTGCTGGCCATTTTCTGACATCATCCACTGACCACTCCTGGATTGTATAAGGATCTTCTAGCCTTTCTCCATTATCCAAAACTAATTTGTTTAAATAAGATTCACGATATTTGGGGCTGAGCAACAGTCTGTAATTCGCAACAGCGTCCGCCATGGTTTCTTTCTGCTGCCAAAGCGCGCGCGCAAACTCCAATTGTTTACAAACACTAAACTGGTCTATAGGTATGTGTGTCAATTCTTATCACAGACTGAGTGAAAGAGCTGGACAAAGAAAAGTGAAGCCAATAAAAACATCCCTTAAAACTGCATTCTTTCTAATTCCCAGCAGAGGCCGACACCTAAAGTTGCAAAAAGAGTTTGCAACCCAGTCATCCCAGTCTGTGATAGACTTGATCCTTTAAAGAGAAGCAAGCAGAGAGAGGGGATGATGGATTCACAGTGAAGATGAGAGCGGCTGTCGTTGCACTGTAACTAATCGTTGGTTACACCGATACATTGGATTGTGCTGTGAGAAAAAAAAAAACATAGTTGTACAAGGAAAAAAAAAAATCAAAACAAATTTTGACAGTATAGCTGGCAGCTATAAGGATCTGACATTTCATTTTAAGTTTCACAATCATTGTTATGGAATCTTAACTAATTTTATCATGTTACCAACTATATCTCCTGATAGCAACCCAGCAAGGCTGGTATAGACGTCACTGAGAATATGAGCCTAATACTCACTTGATTAATTATATCAGTACACATTTATATAATGCCTTTGTGGTTTCAAACGCTATTTTCAAGTCATCTTCAAAACAACATGCTCACTCCACCCTCTCATTGAAATATGGTCCTAGGTTGCTGTGGCAATCAGCGTATTTACTTTTCATCCAACTTAACTTCCGTTAGAAAGATCCTGATGTCCCCTCAAACTTACCAAAACTATCCCACATAAAATCTAATTCAGTTACCGAATCTTCTCCACTGTTAAGAAATGTGACCAATCAAACAGAAAGTTTCCCAAAGCTGTTCATGACAAACATTTTTAATAATCTACGAGTAGCACAGTAATCCGTTGACATCATGCTGGCAAGTGGAAGGTCAGTGGCAGCTTTCAAGCACCAAATCAATATGAATAGATTGGACACATGCAGAATAATCCTGCCAACTGACACATGCAGGCATTTCAGCAGCTGTACAGCACTCGCTTCCTCACATCACAATCGCCGCTCTCCCCTGCACTCCCAGGATGAGGGAATGGGATTAGACACCAAAACCTGAGGCATCGGCCGCATTACGTGCAGGTTATAATTGATCGATCGATGATAAATCACAAGCTCTTTTATCTAAAATAAAGGCCTGCCTTTGGATTCAGGGGCAATTTTGGCTACAGCTTTCAAACACAAATACATTTATTCCCACAAGCCTGTATGTGTTTAAAAATTTGTCTGAAACCATTTTCCATTGTTATTGGAGGCAATTATGCAGGAGGGCACGAGTAAAAGCCTCCCTGATGCACATAAATTGCCAGTCCCACTTGCCTTCTCTGATACATCAGGGCACAATTATTAGCCCTGAATTCAAGCACACCACTACGGTTTAGTTTTCCTCTGCACATCATAGCAAGTACAATGCCACACTGCACTGTAATGCCTAGAGGCGCAATCATATGAATTAGAGTGTTAGAATGAATTAGAATGAATGTGCCATCGGTGTACAAAAGTGAACGCATCAGAAGACAAAAGTCCTATTTTTGATTTAAAGCAACCATTCATCTTTGACATTTTTGTGTGAGTGTATAGGAGTGTGCTTAAGTGCTAACACTTCAGGACCAAAAGACAAGCTTGATGGAGCAGTTGACATTCTGCTGTGGCCAATGATGTATAACATAATTGACAACGTTGAGAGCGGCGAGTTCAGGGTGGCCGTGAATGTCAGTATCTATTCATTGTGATGGTAAAATGAAAATTGTGCATAACAGGTTTCTTGTATCCATCACTCAGGAATAGCATATAAATATTCATTATACATTAGTGCAATAATATTAAATGTTTTCTATTTTATGTGGAGACAAAAGCATTTATTTACTTTACTTTTACTTTTTGTCCTGTCTGGCCTGTCCTCCTGTTGTATTATCTACATTCCTTTATTGTTATGAAAAGAAAAAAAAAAGTAGCAGATTCCGGGCAGGACCTGTTGGGGTCGTGGAAGGGGGGAAAGGAGGGAGACACAACAAGAACAACAACAGCAGCAATCAGAGCCATGGGCAGGAGCAGGGAACAGCATGTGTGTATATATTGTAACTCTTTTAGTCCAGCCTTAATTGTGTGTATATGTGTGTGCATATGTGTGTGTGTTTATGTGTGTGAGTGAGTGAGTGAGTGAGTGAGTGAGCAAACAAGTGAGCGAATGAGTGGGCATGTGTCAGATGTGAGTGTTTGTCATTGGGAAAGATTTGGAGCTCAAGTGAGGGGGCGCAGCTGCACCACAGCAACCCCTGATCGGCAGCCAGGCAAACACCCCAGCGGCCAGAGCACCCTGCAGCCCCCACAGAGCAGGTAGAACCCAAGGCCATAGACCCAGAGGCCGCCATGCGGTCCCCCCCAAGGAGAGCCAGCATAGGGACACCGAGGGCCCCCCACCCCCCAGGCCAGAGACAGGCACACAGCAGGACAGGAGGGAGCAGAGTCCCAGACCCGCCAGTGTTCTACACTCCCAAGCGCAAGTGAAACCCAAGGCCCCACCCACCCGAGGCCCGCCCCAACCCCGAACAAGGGGCCTGCCAGCCCGGGGAGGCGAGAGCCCTAACAAGACCCACGCTCCGAGCAGGCCGAACGAGGCTCAGTGGGGGGCCATGGAGAGAGCCCCCCAAGCCAGGGAGCCGAGTCGACCAACCAGTGGCCATTGTGGCCCCCCGGCCGAACAAAGCACAGCCAGGAGGAGGAGAGACAACAGGGCACATCTAGGAAGGGGAGCCCCCCACAAACACTCCAAACCCAACCTCCCGGAAGCAGTGAGGTATACATATGTGGTGTGTTGATAGCTATGGTGCAATTCAAATTGTGGGGTCGTTGGGGCATGGACACCCAACTGCTGGCAGACGGTGGAGTCTAGTAGCAATTAAAAGCAGGGTGGCAAGCCCTCCAGTGGGGAAGGGGTAAAGAGTGGCACCACAATGAAGCAGCACCACCACCCCCAACCCACCATTGGGAGAGACCCTTCTAAGGCCCTAGGGTGTATGTCGTGTGGCCTTGCGGGATAGGAAGGGGTGTAGGGTCACCTGTGGGGGGTGAGGAAAGGCCCAAGGTGCCAGCTTCCCGACTGGCACCTGTATTGGATTCAGTCTTCCCCACCCCCCGGCAGGAGTGAAATCGGAGCCCACCGAGCCCAGGGGGCACGCCAAAGCACCCCGTGGTACCGCCTGAACACACAGCCCACAGCGTCCCACCCCACCAGGCGCGCCCGCCGGGAAAGACATCCCCCCCGATAATGACAGGCCTGCCGGCAGGGACAGCACCAGTTGCCCACGGGAATGGGCCTGAAGGAACACCTCATTACACCCCGAACAAGCGAGCCCCAAGGGAAAGAGCGGTGCCCAGGCGCACAGGGCCAGGGGCTGCGGATTCCCCCATGCCCGAGAGGCAGCCCAGCCTAAACCTGAGAACCCACCCCCCCAGCCCACGAGATTCCACCCTGGTCAGGTGGGGGGACCCACTGCACAGCCCACCGCGCCCACCCCCGGAGGGATCCTCAGCACCCCCAGGAGAGTAGCCACAGGCCCACCAGGCCCCAGATACCCATAGCAGCCAGGAATCCCCCCACTATCGAAATGGGAGATGAGTGATGAGTGGACAGGCTACAACCCCCCACTAGTGTTCAGAAATGGAGTTGATTAGTGGTGCCCAAACGGATCTGAACTCAGCCAATTGGTTTTTAGAAGAGGCAGACATACTCTCCATAGCGATATGGTCTAACAGGAGATTTCTCTAATGTGTTATGCTTAAATTCTTTTTAAATTTCCAGTTCAGACAGATAGTTTTCTTAGCGATGCTCAGGGCAGTGAGAATCATGCAGTGTTCGTTGATATCCGTGTTTATGTCAGTGAGGTCCCCAAGTATGCAGAGTGAGGGGGATGCTGGGATGGGACATCCGAGACATGTTGACAGGTCTTCACATATCCTCCGCGAGAACAGATTGACTGGAGGATATAACCGTATGGCATGCATGTAGGTATCTGGGGTGTTATTGTTACAATGCACACAGGTGTTTGAGTGTGCCACACCCATTCTAAACAACCATTGTCCTGTCTAGTGCGACCTATGCAGGACTTTGTACTGTATGAGTTTTAAATTGGAGCTTTGGGTCATTCTAAATGTATTAGATAAGATTTGTCTCCAAAACTTATCATGTGGGCAAATAGATAATTCCGTTTCGCACTTGGAAGTTGGGAAAGAGACGGTACCGTCCGTTTTAGAAAGTAATTTATAAATCTTGGATAGCAATTTTTGCAATGAAAGGTTTAGGAAATCGTCAACTATCCGGGGTAGTTCGAGGTTCGATTGGCTGAGAGCAAATCTCCCCTTGATAACAGCTTCAAGTTGTAGGTATTCAAGAAATTTTTTGCTATTATTTCCAAATGTTCCCAACAGTGCGTGAAATGATGCAAAGCTGCTGCCTTGGATGATGTGTTCGAGGTGCCTCACCCCCAAATCACACCATGCTGGGAACTTAAGTGGTTTCTTGTTTTGCAGGATGTCAGAGTTGTTCCAAATTGGTGTAAGTTTGCATGGGATAAGTGAAGACCTGCTTGTTTTAAGAAACTCCCACCAGGCTGTCAGCAACGTGCTTATATTAATGCTTTTGAAGCAATTGTGGCGTTTGACAGTGGGACTGATGAATGGTAAGTCAGAGACTGGAATTTCTTTACAGAATGATTGTTCGAAATCCCTCCATGTGTGATCGAGAGGGTTAGATTTAATCCATTTTAGGACAAACTGTCTATTTGCAAGAAAGTATTGATAGAAATTTGGTAGCTCTAAGCCACCAAAGTTTTTGGCTTTTTGCAAGGTTTGTAAGCTTATACGTGGAGGTTTATTTTTCCACAGAAATTTTGAGACCTCTGAGTCCAGTGTTTTAAACCAGACAGGAGAAGGTTTAGAGGGGATCATTGAAAAAAGGTAATTGACTTTTGGCAGAATCATCATTTTAACAGATGCAACTCTTCCCATAAGTGATATGGGCAGAGGTCTCCACCTCATCAGGTCGTTTTCTATTGTTTTCAGTAGAGGAGTGTAGTTGAGCTTTGCTAGATCTGACAGCCTGGAGGATATGTTGATACCCAAATACTTCAAATACTTGATGTTCCCTGCCTGGAGTGGGGCGGATGACGTGCTCTGGAAATCGTGGTTGATGGGCAGAACAGTGGATTTGGTCCAGTTAATGGAGCATTCTGAAAATAGAATTTGTTGATACAGTAAGTGTTATTATTTCTGGAAGTGACATATGTGGGTTTTGAAGGAAAAGTAATACATCATCAGCATAAAGACTTATCTTATGGTGTTCGTTTACAGTTTGAATCCCTTTAATGTTGTTATTTTGCCGGATTGCCGCTGCCAGTGGTTCAATAAATATGGCAAAGAGTGAGGGAGAGAGTGGACAACCCTGCTTGCAAGACAAAGCTTGGAGAAATATGATCATTTGTTCTAACAGAAGCTGTGGGTGAATTATACAGTGTTTTGATCCAGGTTGTGAAGTGTTTTCCAAATCCAAATTTATGTAATGTGGCAAATAGAAATTTCTAATTAACCTTATCAAATGCTTTTTCTCCATCTAATGAGATAATTGTAGTTTCAAGATTGTGGATGGTGGAGTGGTCTATTAAGTTCAGTAGCCTGCATGTTTTATTGGTGGAGTGTCTGCCCTTAAAAAACCCTGTCTGGTCTGGGTGTATAATGTGGGGAGTTATCTTTTCTAATCTCCTTGCTAGAGATTTGCAAATGATTTTAACATCAGCATTGATAAGTGATATTGGGCGGTAGGTAGATGCGAGCATGGGGTCTTTATCAGGTTTAAGAAGGAGGCTGATTTTTGCGGAGTTCATATGGGGGGGCAGGAGGGTGCCATTCTCCCTAACTTGTATCATCATTCTGTGGAAGGTGGGTGCAAGCATGGACCATAGTTCTTTGTAGAATTCAGCTGGAAGACCATCTGGTCCCGGGGCTTTGTTATTAGGCATATGTAGGAGGGCTTCATGGAGCTCAGCCACTGAGATGGGTGAGTCCATGGCCTCAGTCCGTTCATCATTTAATTTAGGTAAATTTATACTATTAAGGAAAATGTCTATGTTGGATTCCGCTGGGGCAATCTAGGGTGAATATAGGTTTTTATAGAAGTCTGCAAAAGTGCTGTTTATTTCTTCAGGGATGTGAGTTGTTTTTTCCAGCTGAATCCCTAACTGCGCAGATAGTTGTTTTTTCTTTATTTAGTTTAAGCAGATTTTGAGAATTTGCTACATTTGTTGCCATGTTCAAATTTTTCCAAGCATAGTCTTTGCAGCTGGAACTGGATCTTATTATTGATCAGGCCACTTAATTCAAGCTTGACTTTTCTTAGAGATCAGCCAGTATGTCCTGAGAAGCAGCATGAGCAGCCTCCAACATTTTAATTTTCTGTTCCAATTCTACTTCAAGTAGTTTTTCTCTTTTTCTATGTGATGAGTAAGAAATGATTTTGCCTCGCATGACTGCCTTTGCTGTTTCCCAAAGAACACATGGTGAAATTCCTGGCATGTCATTAATTTCCAAAAACATTGCCCACCGTCTTTCAAAATATTTTGTAAAGTCTGGGTCCTTGGGCAGTGATGTAGGAAATCTCCATTGACTAATAGGTGGTGTGGTTGTTTTCATAATCAGTGTCTGGTGCGTGGTCACTGATAGTGATGGGGTGGATCTGGGTGTCAGAGATGTAAGTTGCTGGTTAAAAAGTAGTCCAAACGTGAGTAAGAGTAGTGCACTGGTGAGAAGAAGGTGTGTTCTTTAACAGTGGGGTGGTGGGAGCGCCAAGCATCGCAGAGACCAAAATCACTCATGTACTGTTTGAGTACATCTGTTGATTGCCAGCTACGGTAACCACCTGCAGTATTGAGCCTATCTAGGTCTGGATTACACACGAAATTGAAGTCAGACAAACACATTTAAATATATCAGTAGTTCAAAAGTTCCCTCACCCTGGTCTTTTTCATGCAAAGAAAATAAACAGTAAATGGTCAGTCGGCTTCCATTTATGCAAACCTTTTCTTCCTTAATGGTACTCGAGATGCTTTACACTACCTTTTCTCATTCATCCATTCACACTGATGCTCAAACACACAGACACACACACACACAGAACATGAAGGCTGCCATGCAAGGTGCTCATCGGGAGCAATTAGAGGTTCAGTATCTTGCTCAACGACACAGTTCTTCCCATTACCAGATGGCAACTCAGCCAGCTGAGCTGCACCAATAAACTTGTGAACGATGTAATGATCAGTAGACTAGGTGAAGTGAAGGCACCTTCAAAGTAAAAGTGTGGGTGAGGCTCCTGTTAATTATTGTATGCCACTATACCTCCAGTATCTGTTTTTCAATCTCTTTGAAGACAGGGTAAACTTTAAACTCCTCCAGGCTGCTACCCGAGCTGGTGGCAACTGCACCAACATGCAACCTGTGACGGGCAGAAAAATAAATAAATAAATACATAAATAAAAGCGATAACTTACAGACATCAAATGCAAGACGCAATGTTCAACAGCAGGTCATCATTTCGACGCATCACAAAGACTTTAGTACAATTCAGGGACGAAAATTTTTCTTGAAATTGTGCAAGAGTCATCCTGAGGGTTTTCTTATGCGGATTTGGATAAGGGGAATAGATTTCTTTTTATTCATTGAAAACGTAAACACACTTAAATCGTTTTTCTCAGGTCTGGTCCAAATGGCTGCAAAACATATTTCTCTGGAGGACAGCAGAAGCTACCAAAAGATGACCGAGTGACTACTTGTTGCATACCTGGCGTCTTGTGTGAAACCCATGCTGTAGAGTGTGACAACCACGGCTCCTCCTAAGCCAATGTTGTGCTGCAAGCCCACTTTGGCTCCAGGGACCTGCCTCCTGTCAGCTTGCCCTCGCAGCTGCCAGCATAGCTCTGCACACTGGGCCAGACCTGAGAGAGCGGGGAGGAGGAGCATAGGGGGGTGAGAGTCACAGGACGGGACCTACATCAGCCAACATTAGCATTTACCTGAGTTTTAAAAGTCATGATTCTGTTAAGCTGTGTGGTGGTCTCCGTCCATGTTTTAGCTGCTGTCTTTTTAGCTGCTTAATACTCAGCTATATTCACCAGCTAGGCTTTACCTTCTTCATGTCCGTCTTTGGAATGCTAGGCTTTAGCTATTTTAGCCTGTCGCTGACAATAACCACTCTCAGTGGACACAATTCAACCAATTGCAGACAATAATTAAACACACTGAAAACATTTTTTTCTATTGATCATTTCCACCCAAAACATGGGAAAACAAGGCGAAGGTTAAAAAAAAAAGGCTGAATTTCTCCCTCAACTTTTATGGGAATTGATTCTCTCTTTTTTGTAGTCAATTATTAATTATTTCTGTTTGCAAAGCATCTCCAAGACGCTCTCAAACGTATTTTTTGTTGTTGTTGTGTGACTGACAAGTGAAAACACACTTTAACAGTAGGGGGGATTGAATGGCAAAAAAGTAATTGAGCAGTAATTTTCATGAAAAAAATGTATTGAACGCGAGTGAGGTAGCAGGGAAGCACTCCTGCTCATCGGCTGAAAACGCATGCATAAATCCACACATTGGTCTGAACCAGTGAATTAGCACTGGTTGCTACTGCAATTTAAAATATATACAAACAGGTTGCAGTTAGAGGTGGTACGTGTTTAGGAAGATTCCAAATGTACAACAAAATATCGTCACTAAGAAGGGTGACAAGTTGACTCCTAATCTGACAACTCAGTCACTAATCCGCCAGGGTGAGCTCCTGCGCTAGCGTTGTAGCTAAGGATGTCATCCCATCTGCTTAATGAGCTTTTGCATCTCTCCATTATCCCAATGAGCTAGAGGACTTAAGGGTAAAGACTTCTTCATGGTGCGTCTTTCACCTTCTGCAGCACTCTCTTAATCCTCTCCATAGGGACTTGCCTGTGTGTGCAATTTTGTCTAACTGCCAGCTGGAAAATGCACGGTGGCATCCTCTCGAAAACACTTCTGACATACATTCTCAAGGACGACACAATTTCAGCAACCATCCATTAAACTCTGCTGAGAAGGGGATTTCAACAGTGCGTAATAATGGATGATTGCATGTCTCCTAATTTCTGAGGGGTGAAGGCTGTTGCTGTGGATTCAAGGTTCTCAAGTGGAACCATGGCAGCACATAAAGATTACATGCTCCTGAGGTGGCTCCTGTGAGAAGTTGCCTGCATGGGTCAATCAATTAGCTGTCAAAATCTCTAATCACAGTGTTCCAGAGGGAAGAGATAAGAGCTTTACAAGATAAGGAGCAACACCATGGATCAGACAGCGCTTTACCCGGCTGGGGCACTGGCATGCTGAGATGGGGGAGGGTTGATGACATGGACGGGGAAAGTCACTGCATTAATAATGCAATAATAATGAGTTAGAGTGAATGATGGTGCGGGTTTTGGGGTTTAATAAAGAAGAGTCGGTGGGGAGGGGGTAGAGAGGAAGATGAAAGAGAGAGTAAATCACAGGAAGGCACAAACCAGCAACAGGAATTGTGATGGTCTCTAGGGAGAAAAAGGTAGAACGTAGCACTGATGCACTTTATTAACAGGTTTTCATTTCAGTGCGTACAGACCTACTAGGATAAGTATGAACCTGAAAAAGGGGGAAGGGAGTCATTAGATCTGTGAGGGGGAGGACGAGACTCACTTCTGTTGAATCAGTCTGTCTCACTGTTTGCTCAGTCACTTCCCACAACAGTTTCAATATATATGTAGAGAGCGAGTTTCCGGGGGAGGCTTCCTAAAGCCACTGCCAGCTGCCCTCACATGCCGGCTTAAAATCGTTTTTACTCTTACAATCCATGTGGTCACCACAGTGACACAAACGCCACCTGCTGGACATTACGCACATTGTTTGGCAAAGCTTGAATCCGCAACATTAACATAACAACATCAGTTTGTGCATTTCTCAGCAACTTCAAACCCGTCTGGATTATCCAATATGGATCTTAGGCATTTGTCAGGAGACCCATTGTACCTGTAGCACCCAGGGGATGCCCTTTAGAGATGAGCCCACCACTGGGGTTGATCACAAACTTGCCCCCGTATGTGTTGTCCCCTCTGTCGATCAGCTCTCCTGCTTTACCTGCAGATGGTGTGAAACAGAGAAGATGCAATGAGTATGCAGACTACACAATATCCTCCATACGTGCTATGGTCTGGGTCCTAAATTAAGATGTTAAAGATTTTCATGGTATGAAACCATCTCGGAAAATATTATAGTTTTCCATGTATTATTTCCATCGGAGTGTGTGAGTACAAACTTTCTCTGGGGTTTACAGTAGAGTTCCCCCCTGCTGGTCCAAGACAGGCTGCCGTTGAGCAGCCCGAAGCAGCACTCCACTGTGACCAGTGTAAGTTAAGTGTGTGTGTGTGCGCACCTTTGAACCTGCGCTGCGAATTTTTTTATTTTACAAAAAAGTGGTAAAACGTGGGCTTTTTGAAAATGCATTAATTTCATTAAATATCCCTTACCCCAGTTTTGTGCAACGGGCCCCTGGTGACAAAGTGTGATGTCTTCCACTCATGATCCCACCGGAACATTCAGGTAAGACTAAAAAATTTTTTCCTCTTCCCTTACTGTGTTAAGAGATATTGTAGGCTACAAAACAATTTCTCTGTGGGACCAAATAATGTCTTTCTGATTCTGAATTAGTGGTTTGTTGGGTGACTAACCATTTCAAGTTGACAAGTGATATGCTAATGACCCTGCGGGCCATTGAAATTTGTCCTGAGGATAGGTGAGGTGAAGGGGTTGCAAAATGCAAATTAACCGCTGAATGAACTTGATGAGATACACATTCAAGTAAAAGAGGGATGGTGGAAAAACGCTCTCATTCCTGCTCTAAGCCTCCAGTGGATAAAACATTTAGAGAGCTGCAGTCTTACCTTCTGGGCACAACCCCAGAGCTTCATAGGTGATGAGCTCATTGGCTGAGAAGCAATCGTGCAGCTCGACCACATCAACATCGCTGGGCCTCAGTCCTGCAGCCTCAAAACACTTTTTGGCAGCCAGCCGAGACATGTCATATCCCACCTGAACAGAGGTTTTTTTTTAAAAGAATAAAAACATAAGAACAATAAGAAAAAAAACCATTCATTATTATTAAGTCTCACAAGTCAGTCATTTATCAATTCTTCAGCCTGCCGGAGACGTAAAAAAAATGATTATACACAGATTGAAGATAAGACCGAGGCTGAGCACCCTCTGTATCCATAGCGGAAGCAGTCTGAGCGCAACATTAATCTTATCAAAGGTGTGTAAGATGTTATCTTACTAATCTTATTGCAAATTACCTTTCTTGCCTACAACTGAGTCACAACGTGAAGCAGTTTGAAGCGCTTCGATTTGTGAATTCAAAGCACCATGTCTGTGGTCAACAAGCAATCACTCTCAATCGGAGTGTTTGAGCTTGTGAATTGTATTTTTTTTTTTAATTATATAATTGGAATAACTGATAGAGTGGCAATAAAATAGAATGTGTTGGCAGGATGTACAGGTTTTCATCAATTATCATAATCACATCATTTATGTCATACAGGGTGGCCCACAAGTCCTTGAAAAATCTTGAAAAGTCTTCTGCGCAACATTTTATTCCTTAAAGGCTGCATGGGGCAGCATGGCTCAGTTGGTAGAGTCAGAAGGCTACTGGTGCGATCCTCATCTCCAGCAGAGACCGTGTCCAAGTGTCCGTGAGCCAAATACTGAACTCCTGGTGAGCAGGCTGGCACCTTGCATGGCTGCCATCATCCATGTGAATGTGAGTGAGAATGGGTGAGTAAGGTCATTGTAATGCAAAGCACTTTGAGTACAGGTTAAGGTAGAAAAGCACAATATAAATGCCAGCCCAATTTACTGTTTCGCTAAAACCTTGCTATCTAGCATGCTAGCTACTTTGAAAATGTGGAAATACAAGTTTATTGCAAAGTGGCTTGAGAATGATGAGATATATTTTGGAGGTGATGGTTGACGCCTGGAACTGCAGTGTTTATCATTGATGTTTTAAATTGGGACAATGGGGATCCAGGCAGTAGAGTCCCTCATGCACCCCGAGCGACTCCAAACCCTGGAAAGTGTGCAATATGAGTCCAGTTCGGATTCGTATTGCGTCCATTTCTGTTTCACCCGATCGACTGCAGGCAAAATGTTCATCTGATGTCCGAACAGTATGCATTACCTGTATTGTATTTTTGTACGTTTTCTTGTGAGATTTGCTGATGTCAAAACTATTCAAAAAATGGCAAACTGACTGCATAGCCCTCTCCTGTATGAACAGCACAATTATTTAACACAGGAGCCAAATGAAAAATACACCCCGGCCTCCGGCACCTTGCTGGGCTTAAGCCTCCAGCTCCCCAGAGGGAGGTCTGCTCTGATGTCTAGAAATTGCAAGAATCAGTTGGGGCTGATGAGTCTTGGCAGCCATGTTCCACTGTGAGTGATGTGTGCATGGTATTTTATATTTTTAACTGTCCATCATGAGTCCAACAATATTGAGGCTGCAGTGAAGCATTCTTAATGAATTATATAAAGCCCCCCGTGACAATGTGATTACCCATATTACAAAAAAAAAAATGAAATGAGAGCTGTAGAGCAGAGCAGAGTACGTGTCATACACTCCTCACCATCTTAATGCAGCTGTTTTCATCAAACGTGGAGGCCAGGTCTGTCACCATCTCTTGGGCCAGGATCTCCACTGCCTGGTTCTCCAGGCGGTGGCTCCTGACGAAGGCCTCGCTCGCCAGGACTGCTGCTCCAGCACCATCGGACGTCGGGCTGGTGGCAGAGGGAAAGTCAAACAAGCCGGGTTACAGTCAATCACTCGCCAGGCTGACAGTGCACAAAACACGGATACATCCGCTCAATTTGTGTTCTCGGAACTAAATAGCAAACTTATATATGCAAGATGAGTTTCTTACCAACACTGCAAAAGAGTTAGAAAGTCAAACACCTTCCTCGACTTCATCACCTGCTCCAGACTGTACTCGTCCTGGAACTGGGAGTAACTACATGCGAGTACACACAAACAGACACAAACACACACACACACACACACACACACGCTAATTACACATAGGCTATTTTGAGGCAACTGTCTGTTTTTGCAGTTCTCTGGATCTTACGGATTGTTGGTGGAATGCAGGTGGTTTTTCCAGGCGATTTTGGCGAAGTGCTCTGGCTTTGTCCCTGAGAGAGGTTCAAACATTGACACATACGTGAAATAACATTTGGAAACACAATAAACCCAAAGTTCTTAAATTATTATGATACAAGAAAACAATCAATTTCCAATGTTCACTGCTGTACAAGTCTACCCATGTGCAATACAAATTAGAGTAAATGCGTACCATATTTCTCCATGTGCTCTCTGCCAGCGTTGCCAAACATCTGTGGGGCTGCTGGAGCTGCCGCCATCCCATAACGGTTGATCATCACCTCCATGTGCTTGTCCATGGGATTTGTCCTGTCCATATACTGCAAACGGGTAAATTTTTTAACACTGTTGTAAGAGCCGTTTCTGCAGCCCGCATGCTGACGAGGATCGGTAGGAGACTACAAATTACGCTGGTTTTAAAATCACATCAGTGTTCACATCAATTTATAAATGTATTTCTGTCTGACGTGTTCCAGAGAACGTCAGTGTTTTTTGACTTGGGCCAAATTTTTCAAGGGATTGTCAGCAAGAATGATATAAGTGCAAAACACACAACCGATGCAACATTATCACACGGGACAAGTCTGCGCTGTAAAAATGTACATTCTCTGAATGTGCCGTTTTTTGTACCACTGACAGGCTCAGGTTGTTGTCATCAGTGTCTGAAACACAATGGAGAGACAGTCACTTTGAAATCTTGCAGGAGATAACTTGTAGCGAGGAGGACAACACTTTAAACTTGAGATAAGGAGAATTAGGCAAAGGTTATGTTATCAGCTTAAGTCGTGAGTCGCCCCGCTTCAGTTCTCACGAAGGCACAGCAAGACGACAGCAAAAGAATCGGCTAAACATTGGGCCATGACTGAAAATCAATGTATTCTAGCAGTTCTTTGCCCTGCTAACACGAGAGCAGATAATGCAGCCTCAGCATGGGGATGTTACCTGAGATGCTGCAGAAAGAAAAAGCTCCATTTCTTTGCTGAGATCTTTATTAATGTGCGTTCAGATATTAACAACAACTAGAGCCCATCAGTCACAAGAAAGCACTTTCAGAGGATGCACTTTAGCAGTGGAAAATTGCAGTTTCCGTGTTTCATGACATTCTCGCTCAATACAGAACAGAAGGTAATGCTTTTTCTTTCTATCACTTCTTTTTACCTAAACTATAAAGGCAAATGTCATGCATTCGACAAAGTAAATGTATTCTTCATTTGAGCTGGTTTCTAACACCGTGTGCTTTTAAAGTGTTCAGATCTCTTACACTCTGAGGACATTTATGCTCCAATTGGGCTTTTTTTTTCTTTTTAGCATTGATTCAGCCCTTTTCAGCATTGTTGCGACTACTCCATTCAACGCTAAGCATCCCCACACATTTCCTGCAGGGCATGCATCTTCTACTTTGATTAGTTAGCGTTGCCCTATTTTTGTATTACATTTTTTTCCAACACAACCCTACCATGTGTGATTTCACCTGTACATTCACATCACTTATTGCCTCTCATTTATTAATTTCATTAATACAAATCTCTCAAATAGCCCTTCTCTAACAGTGTCCCATTTCATCATATTTTATATAGATATTTTTTGCAAGTTTTTATTCTTAATGGTCCTATTTATTTCATGCATGCAATGGTCTCAAACTTTAACTGTTAGAGCTCACATTTCCTTGCATTTGATACTTTGCTGCATCGTTTTCTGTTCAGCCTGCTGTAAACCACTTGCCTGCTGCTGCACAGCTCAAGCGTTACATTTCTTCTTTTCCATCTCTGTTATAATGAAATCCATGACGCAAGCATCCTCCATCTCTCGGTTGGTGCACAATGCGCACAGGTTATGGTTGCTTAAGTGACTTCAGCTTTGCTCATGACGGCGCAAACACAAACAACAAAGGCTTGGAATTTGTACTGAGTGAGTGGTCTATCCCAGTAGGGCAGCTCTTATAAGTGCTGCTGTCTGGTGGTGCAGTGTGTGAATATGTACGTGCAACATGTGGAGCATTCATGTTATGATTGCCACCTCCTCTACATCCACGACAATAGTTCTATACCTTAGAGGATAAAGAACCCCGCTCCATTCTCTCAAAACCCAGCGCCAGCACACACTCTGCAAGACCTGAAAAACAAGCAGAGAAGAGTTCTAAGCATAAATATTTACACCTTCACTTAAAGATCTTTTCCATACCTTTTTAAGACCCATAAAAATAATCTGGTTTTGGTAATAATTTGTATGTTATTCAAATAACCTTGAGTCATATTTTCAAATTTTCATCAAATTGCTTCCTCTAAGAAATCCAGACTCTTTTACTATTCAAATATGTATAAATCCTGGACACAATACGTTTCCCTCTTCATACATGCTATCCCTTTATGTGTTTCAGGCTTCAACTTCCCACATCGCACCTGTGTGTTTTTGCATATTACAATACATAAATCTCCAAAAAGCACATAAATCATGCCAACAGGCGCATGTCACAAACTATCCCACGTCATCGCACCTAAAAAGACCTAAAAAAAAAAACCTTCTAGACTCTACAATGAAGCTCAAAGTACGAATTAGGAAATTACACATCTGAGTGGAGTATTTCTATTTGTTTTGTCAATTTCAATGCTTCCTGCTTGACTCACCTCCCTGGATCAGCTGGCGAGCCATGAAGAGAGCAGTGGAGCCTGTGGAGCAGTTGTTGTTGACGTTGATGATGGGGATCCCGGTCAGGCCCAGGCTGTGGTAGATGGCCCTCTGGCCACATGTGGAGTCCCCTGAGAGAGAAAGGCACAGGAGTAGAATTTAGGTTTTTCACTCAGGTAAATCATGTTCTGGGGAGAACACGTCTGATTTCCTTGATTTCTATAATGTATCATTTATGAATACTACGGTGTATCCGATATTTCAAGAGTGTTGCGCTATATGCCGTTAGTGCGCGACATCACACTTTACGACAGACTCAGCAACGAGGCCTTACCATAGACATATCCTACACAGGCTTGTTCGATGGCAGAATACGGGACTCCCGCATCGGCTAAGGCCTTTTGACCTAGAAAAGAATGTACACATACAGTCATAAGACACCGCTGTTATGCAACGATATATAACAAGAGCTCGTCCACAAATACTCGGATATGATATCTTTGGAATGGCTGAACAATGTCCATATTCTGTGAAGATAAGCACCTGCTTCCTTGGCCATATCAGGATAGTCATAGTCGCCTTGGGCTCCAGGCTTATCGAACTGCAGCAAAAATACAAATCAATCAGCACAAGGTATTTAGTAGTAATGTAGTAATCATCAGATGAAATTTCATGTAGAGTCACAGATCAAACTGGACTTGTGAGAGTCTTGGGAGTTGCAACTTGGTCTATTTGCAAGGCAAATGTGCAGACACATGAAAATTCTGTCCAGCACCCTGTGTGCTAACAACGCATCCAAAAATCAGAAACCCCCACAATGAAAGAAAAAAGAGAGGAAATGTATTCAGTTCATTATCAGTCGAATTACTTGAAACGCCCTGAATGACTTTATCTTCGTGCAAAAACATTAAGAGGATACAAATGGGAAATTTTAAAAAGCCTGCGGGGTTGTTGTGCCGTTGTAACATTGCTGGGCGACTATTAGCGGTGGGATGTGACCTTTCATACAGTTCTTGCCTCTTGTTCGCCTTGAACTTTGGACTGAGGGCATGAGACTCCAAACACGTCCACCTTTTTTTAACCGAACACCGTCCGGCTTACTCACGAAAAAGCACAGTGAAACAAAACAAAACAAAACAAAACAACGCTGCTTTTATTTGGTGAAGCTCAGCCGGCTAGCTTTGGCCGCATTAGCCGTGGGTCGTGACGCAGATGTCCGGACGGCCGTCTCCACACCGGCAGCACCAGTGATCACCGCTAACCCCACTTTAAACTGGCGCCGGCACTGAGGTCTCGGACCGCGGCGCGTTGGTTTCACCGCGGCTGCGGGTTAGCCGCCCATGCTAGCCTCACGCCGCGCCTAACGTCGCCTGTGCGGCGTTGCGCGCTGAGACGGCAACCGCGCAACTAAATGTTACCTTCGTCATGCCGACGCCGATGACAAACACCCTGTTCTTCTTTGCAGGTGCCATGGTGAGCTTCTTTCCAGGCAGCCGGTCCGAACACACTCACTCGCTCACACGCCGGTGAACGACGGTTTTTTTTGGCTCTTTTGCGCAACCCCAGTTAGCGCTGCCGTGCAAAGATCGTCCGACCACGAAGCGTCACTCCGCGCGGAGGGATGGTGGCCGCGGAGGGGGTCAACGGGGAGGAATCATATCCCAAAGATAAAATAGATGTCATTAAACTCTGTCGTCGCGATCGGCGTCACGCCGGTGCGTCCGTAAGTTTTACAGTGCTTTGAAATATAAACAGAGTGAGAGCTCTTCACGTCCCCATCCTTTCCACGTCGGACACCCCGCCCCCCCCGCCCGTCTCCTCCAATGGGCTGACGATGCTCCTCACCACTGTTTGACAAACGGAAAACACACCAACCAGCCACAACATTATGACCGCTGCATGTTTACCATAGAATATAAATGCAACGCCGCCGTAATAAATTCTCCCTTCGGGAAGAGTTTTCTGTTGTGCTTTTGTTGAAGCTTTTGTGAGAGAAGTATTGGCATATGTTAATGATTGTTGTTAACTGTACGGGGTTGTACTGAGAGGTGTCCCTTACAGTCTGGTCATCACATTCATTTGCATTAGGGTGGCAAATTGTTAGGGACACCTCTCAGCTGATTAGTGTACTTGCTGAGAACATCTGGATTATAGTAGTCGTTGCCATTGATGATGGGCCTACCAGTCGGACCCAGCCTGTGGCTCCTCACTGCGTGTTTGACGAACGGGACATACTTTCTTTGAATATATTTATTTCAGAATCTTTGGTTTCTTAAGTACTTAGAAACTTACATAAATACACATATTCACATCTTGATTTACATCTAATGGTCAATTGAAAACATCCCATCAAAATGCAATCATAGTTGCAAAAAAAACAACAACTCATTTGCACCTTTTTGCTTTTATTGAAGCAATTAAAAAAAAAAACTGTTGCAATCAATCCATGTGTATGGATGTCCATGATATTCATCAGCAGCAAAGTCATGTCACCTCAGTGTGACATCAGCATTTGATGAACCGATGCGTCACCTCATATATTCCCACCGATTCGCTGACTTTCTCATCGTAGTCTGTCCAGTCCTGGAATGTTGAAAATAAGTTTGTCCAGCTGAACATGTGTATGAGAACCTACGGCCCTCTGTGACTGACATCATTACAGAACCCTAAATAAAAAAAATTGGAGCTCATTGACTGATTCTAAATGAATAAGAAATGTAGTTTCACACCATTTCATTTATATTTAAATGCATAGAGGGAATGAAATGATGGTGCAAAGCCTACGGTGATATACTCAGAGGTACATGTTGTGCTCACTACACTTACTTTCTCTAGTAGGTTGACTTCAGGAAACGCTGTTCCGGACTCTGCTCCTTCTGCACTAAAGCCAGCCTGGACCGGGTTTAAGAAAAGGAAGTGACCGAAAGTAATCACATTATTTCTGTATTCTGTCCAGTTCAATAATCGTGTTACATTTTCAAGTTGAGTACTTTGTTTTTTTTTCTGCTGGCTTAGTCAGAGTGTGGTCACTGATGATGTTTGGCAAGTTCGAACAACCAAAATGTTAAAAAAAAAAATCCCCAAATTAGAAAAATGCAAATGTTCTCACTTGTGGTTGGAAGTCGACGGGCTCCAGACCTCGACACTCAAACTGCACCATTGTCTTAAAGTTCTCGCTGTCGTCGGCCTTCAACCAAGCAGACGTGAAAAGCTCCGTTACAGAATGTGAACGACTGAAAGGCTTCACCTGACATCACACGCACGATGACATGTCAACACATCACAGGCCACAAAATGTTCAAGGGATTCATAAGAGCTGTTTAAATGTACAAAAATTAACCCAACATCATACAAGACAAACAAAAAAAAGAAAAAATAAACGTTGACAATTAAGTGAATATACCATCGTTACCCAATTATCTAAAACAGTAATACTAAGAACACTTACTACTCACTAAAGTAGTGACTATACTTTGAATAGCTGGGTTTCATTCGTAACAATATGGTTTAGTCGGAGGTAAAAACAAATCTCCATTGTGGACTTTCATGTTACATAAATACAGATTGGGG
>CAAKHG010039173.1:0-18065 GCA_901007715.1 Dactylopterus volitans | reverse complement strand
CAAGATCAAACAGACAGGCAAGTTTCAAGAAGTTTATTGATTAACAAAGAAAGTGAAAAAATAAACATAAATCTAGCCAAGCTACAAAGGTGTTGTGTAGTGTGTGTGTGTGTGTGTGTGTGTGTGTGAGGTGTGGCCTGAGGCTGACCAGCGTGATGCGGGGGCAGTGGTGTAGATAGGATTTTTGAACTGGGGGGGGGGGGTGGCAAGCTGTCAGCATAGGATTCCAACTGTTTTGTGTAAATGCATATACTCTGTGTGTGTGTGTGTGTGTGTGTGTGTGTAAGAAAGTTGTTTATAAACACATTAATAGCAGCCTAAAAAAGCTTGTCATTTCACATTTAACCTACCTCGGGTAAGTGAGAAATGCAGTCGGACGCGCTATTCAACATTACAAAATGAATATCTGCCTGCCTCATCTGGGCAAGTCAACGGGCAACATGATACCTGCATTGCTTGGTTTTTGTTTTTTATTTTTTCATTGCTGACCCCCGCCGGGGGGGGTCGCCTGCAGGCCAGGAAGACGATGGGTTTTCTCTCTCTCTCCCGTTAAATTGCCCTATTGGTAGGGAATTGTAAGATGGTAGGGGGCTGTATAGTCGTAGTAGCGGCACTGTCGCTACCTGGAGCTGCATAACAGAGCCCGGGTTTGTGGAAGGTGACATGCTGTTGTTGCTGCGCTAGCAGTAGTAGCATGTGCTAGAAGGTTGGTGTGCATTGGTGAGGAGCAGTGATACCTGGCATTAGGGGGGTGACTCTGGGACGCCAGAGATCGCTGTCTAGCCTCTTGAAGGTGTTGTGGGACCAACTAGACGAAACACTGATGAAGGGAGGTTCCCACCTGATGACCCCAGAGACATGTTAGCTATCACTGCTCCCTGCTAAGATAGACTTGCCCTGAGCTCTCTTCACTGAGCGTAGATCCTACACAAAAGCACAAGATTCTTGTGTTTGCTGTAAACTTAAATCTTAGAATTTCAGTTAACTCACTGAAATAACATTATAAAATAAAAATAACAACATTAAGAAATTCACCTACAGCCTATAGTGCTGTTACTTTACATTCAGCCTAATGCAAGGTGGTCCAAAAAAAACCCCCCCCAAAAAAAACGCTGTGATTTTTTTACTGAATAATTCTCATCTCTGGCTCAATGGGGCCGCGAAATCAGCAGCTCGTTCATTTAACAAATTGCAGGTCTGCGGTTTAATGCTGCTTGATTGATTGCAAAGTCCAGTTATTGCAATGTTCAGCTGGGTTGCCAGTTGGTCGTCTTTACCCGTTGGGAAGGCGGTGAAGTCCTGGCTGTGGCTGGAGTCTTGCGTCCTCTGGTGGAGTTAGTCCAGGCTAACTTACTGGTTCTTTGGCTGGTTAAAAATCAGCTGGCAGACTTGTGTGGTGCCAGTGGTGCTTGGTCTTGTCCTTTGGTAGGCACTCGCGTCGCTACCGAGGCTCGGTCCAGTGGAGGCCTCATGGAGGGGAGAAGCAGCAGCAGCAGCGGAGGAGCTGCTGGAGAGCGGCAGAGCTGATAAGAGAGCGGAGCAAGAGGGGATGACCCAAGAGCGAGAGGATGACCCAAGAGCGAGAGGATGACCCAAGAGCGAGAGGATGACCCAAGAGCGGGGGAGAAAGGTGTTTGTCCTTTATATATGACCTCAGGGGTCCTGGCCATAAAATAGCCAATCGAAGTTGGAGTTGGGGGTTTTCACACCCAACTGTGAAAGTTTGAGGAATGCTGGGAGGGTGAGTCCGAAGCCACCCGGGTCTCAGCAGGAGCATTTCCCCCCGGCGACTCGGTGACTGTGCACGACATCTAAAAACAGGAACAACGGTAGGCACGTTGGACAGGTGACGTCTTTTCGCCACTCAATCAATGCTCCATTGACGAATCAGAGTCATCTGTGGACGGATCCCCGAGTAGCTCCTTCAGGCTTTTGTTTCCCCTTGCTGCCCTTTGAACTCTCCACAACAGGTCATCACCTCCCCTTTCTTTCCTCTCGTTCCTCAGTTTGGCCACAAACTTTTGAATGATGGTTTTCAGAGGGAGACAGAACTCGATGACGCTGCCTTTTTGGCAGCCGACGTCGTAGAAGAAACCAGCTGTGTGCAACCCGAACACCCTGCAGTGAGCATCAAACACTGGGGAGCCGGAGGAGCCGTGATACATGAACGTGTTGTAGGTCACCACCTCATCTGCTTTAGCTCCAGGGACCATGATGCTTTCGATACCTTGTGTTTCGATTTGATTAACTTTGCAGATTGTGACCAGAGGGTTTTTGTCGGACGCCAGCTGGTCAGCGGCAGCCGCCAATCGCTTCTCTCTCTCAATGATACATGTAGGATCAATTTGTTTCACTTGTCCTTCTGGATGGCCAATAATGCAGGCTTCCCCAGTCTCGGGTTTGGGACCAAACTTCTGAGATACTTTTGGTCCTCAAGCGCCAGCTCAAGTATGGCATAATCCAGGATTTCACTGCGACGAAAGTCAACGAGTTTTTCCTTCACACGGACGCAGTAGGCCTTGGCGTCCGGCGGGGGCTCGTCATAGTCAAACACAGCGTACACTTTCAAATCCGGCTGCAGGTTTCCATCTTCGGCACAGCAGTTCTCAAATAAATGTGCGTTCGTCAGGATGAAGTTCTCAAACAGAACAAAGCCGGTCCCCTCGCAAACTGTCCCAACGTTGATTTTGCAAACTGATTCGCCAAGTTTGAGCAGCTTTTTGAGGCGGTGCACCTCGCTGAAGGACTGCCGGATCTTTCCGAAGTTCTCTCTCTTCAGTGCCAAAGAAGTCTGGTAAGATTCACCGGGGAATCTAGCTTCCATCAAACGTTTCAGTTCTGGATACTGCTCACGCAGTCTCTTATAAATCTCCTGCGTGTCGCTGCTTGTCTCCAACATGGTTTTGATACTGACTCCACTTTGCTGTTTTGCATTTGGTGTCTCATTACATTTTCTTTTGGCTCTTTTGGATGCAGATTGACTTATCTGCAGCGTTTCATCGGCAAGCTCAATGTTGATCCGCTGAAGGCATATCTTCAGTTCTTTCTTATGGAGGTTGTCAACCATTCGTGTACATGGAATGTCTTCTGACTCGTCGTTGTTGGACAGTCTGAAATCACCGAGGTCATCGTGGAAACGGCCGTCTCTTCTCAGGGCATCTTTCACAGTCATGCTGGTCCCCTTCTCTCCATAAACAACCAGCAACTTAAACTTCTTGACGAAGTTGTTGCGAAACAGACTCTTGGTTTTGGTTTTGGATTGTTGCCCCCCTTCTCGGTCGATGTAGAAGACGGCGTACCCGTCTCGTGGAAGCACGCATCGTGGGCTGGCTTTGACATCTTCGACCACGTCAGGAGAAGGGAAGATGGTAAGAACCGTGCCATCCTTGAGGCAGGAGCAGGGGAAGTGTGTTGCGATGATGTATTTGCGGTCTTCTTTACCCATCTGAATGGCGATGCGGCCATCCAAAAAGTTCTTATTCTTGTACTCTTGACAACAAGCGCGATCAGCTTTGATGGCCTCCAGCACTGTGCAAAGCTGATGGCAGTCAGTCGTGAGTCCTTTCGTGTCCTTGGGACCGAATTTCACTGTGAACTGATGCAAATGCTGTCCGACCTGCAGCCAATCCGAGTTGAGAACACACAAGTTAGGTTTCCTTGATGTAATAAAGCTGTAGCCTGATGATTGCGTCACAGCTTACTCACCATGGAGGCGCAGTCATCCTCTTCCTTCATGGTCTCTTGACCACAGTCCTGCAAAGTGAGTAGAGGATTATTCCTGCTGGAAATTTAAATCACGTCAAACCTTGACCTCACTTCATGTCTCCATGCTGGCGAGCGCCGAGGTCCGAGGGATCTGGTCACAGGACCTCACAAAACACATTTTTGGCCTTAACCGGCGGTGTCACATGCCGATTATGGCAAACCATCACGCCGACGTTGGCTAGAAGAGGAACGCCGTCCTTCTTACACACGCTAATGTCCCTACACACCATCATGCTAATATCAGCTAACAAAAGCTGAGCTGAGAAAAACACGTCTCGTGCTTCTATATATCCTGGACAGTGAACTCAGCCCGATGGTTTTCAGCATTTTCCGACATCATATTGACCAAACAGCAAATCCAAAAGATGAATAACTGGATGATGAAACTGATCATGTGTATACAATTTCCTTAATTGTAATAAAGTATTATAATAAAGCAGGTAAGATTAATAAAGTATTTGATTCCGGTCATCCAAGTAGGAATGTCAACCAGAATTCCTGCCCCTCGTTTGGCTTCCTCCATGAACCAATCAGGTAGCAGCTAACCTCCACGCTGTATTAAATGTATTACGAGTGGAAAAATGTCACCACTTCGCCATTTACTGCTTTTAGACATTAAAAGGTTGCCGTCATCACCCAATGGAGGATTGGAAATGGTCAAAGTTCGTCCGGGGCTGATGACGTAAGCGTCACCGTTCCTGGTACCTGCACTTGAAAGACGCGTGTGAGCGCCGGCCCTCCCTTCTACGCCTGGAATATGAATGTCACTCCTAAATATGCTCCATAAAAAGACTTTCCGGATGCTCTCTGGGTGCTGTTGAGTCCAATTCATAAGGCGCAGCAGTTTACAGTTAAAAATGCATGTTTATATCGTCATGCTGCTTTTATTTTCCCATATCCTTTCAACACGGAAGTGCTTTTAGTTCGAAGAGACGGAGATGAAACTTTGGCGAACGAAAGGGAGAAGCAGTTCCGACGGTGAACGGCTAAACAGAGCACAAGAAGACAGGGAAAAAAAAGGGACAAACGTGGGGAGTAAAAGGAAGTTTTAGCTCCAGTCGAGAGGGCAATACGGTAATTTTTATTTGTAAATTTGAGCTTTTTGGTATTAACATCGTTAATATATTGTTAGCCTTGTGTTTTAATTTTTGTGCAGGTCTTACGGTGGTTTATGGACAAAATGAAAACACAGTAAAACCGCACGATGATCAGTTCAGACTTGCTCACTTCCGCTGGGATGCGACAGTGAGAGCTGGACCGCCGTCGCCGCGCTGCACGGCCGCGTCGCCGCGTTCCAAGGTGGATGCCCGCAGCGGCCAGCAGGTGGCGGAAGTTGCTCGGGAAATCAAAACGGCGCAGGATAAGCTTGCGGGGGCAGAACTCGTGATATTGTCACATCCTTTCACCACGGAAATGCCTTTATTGTCTTATGTCCCTTTCGACACGGAAATGCTTTTATTTTGTCACCCTTTCAACACGGAAACGCTTCTGTAGTGCACTAGATAGTTGCGCAACAGCGTCGTGACTCTCCTAAATCTCCCGTTTTTCACTTTGAGGGCTTCCCAAAGACAACGACACGAGGAAGAAGTTTTGATGCGAGTGCACATCTGCCTGGGGCCCGTTTCAGAAAGCAGGTTTCTTTATTTTAAAGATAAATGTTGCGACAAATGCAAGCGTCTGCATTCACATGCGTTCATATCTCTACGCCCGCTGATGTGTGTATGTATACACACATACACACGCTCTCTGATGTATAACTTCTATCTATTGTTATGTTATATATAGTTAGAGAATGTATTCATATATAGTTAATATTTTTATATATAGCCTAATCATATATTGTTTCTTCAACTTATTAAAATAGCTGTACCGCCACCATCTGCTTCCGCTTCTCTATCACGTATTTGTGTGTGTGTGTGTGTCTCTAGTGTGTGTGTGTGTGTGTCTTGCATCCTATCATACATCACATATATCAGAATATTGTTACTGTTCAGCCCACAATGAATATCGGGGGGGTCCCGGAAGTGCTTGACTTGCCGCACTTTTAACCTTAGTGATTTTTTTTTCTTTTCTTTTTTTGTCTAAACCGACTCGCGACTGATCTGGCGTCTTTTTTTTCCGGTGTTTTGGAGGCGGACGTGAAGGCGCGCTGCTCCCGTCAGCCCCCCCCCTCCCCTCCCCCTTCCTCCTTCCTCCTTCCTCTCGCCTCCAACTGAGACGTTACGCGCCGCTCTTTTGCGCGCCGGCGTCTCTTCGCTAACCTCGCGCAGCGTTACTCACGGTTGCTACGGTGGGAAAGTAGCTCCTGATGTCCCTCCTCTTCGAGGGCGGCGGCGTGCTCGCCATGGCGGTGCGGGGTTTGGACGAGCCTGCGCCGGTGTGCGCCGGCGCCAGGTTTGTGCTCGCGGGCTTCCGTCTGTGTCCTCAGCGCGATGAGCCAATCAAACGCGAGATCTGGGTGTGGGGGCGGGGACCAGAACATCCACGGAGGGGAAAACCAATCGGGTCTCTTTTCCCGCTTTGGACGCGGACGTGGCGTGTCCGGACATGTTCCCACCAATACTTTGGGAGGGACTGCCGATATTTTTCTTTTCTTTAAAAAAACAAAACAAAAAAAAAAAACAACAAAAACTTTATTTCAATTTTTTTCCCCAAATATTTACAATCAAAAGAGAAGTAACACGAGGGAGAGCCCCATCAAATTAACTTACGAGAGGATTTTGAGGCTTCGTAACAGTCCATACTCCGGATTGGCTTTCTTGGTCGTCAGCCCTTTTAAATGTTTCAAAAATAAAGTTTCATTTCCTTTTCTGCCGATATTTTCCCACCGCAGCAACTGCAGGTCACGTTACGTGAGCAAAAGGACGCCATCGGTGCGGAGGTGGAGCGCCACTTTTACTTTGTAAATTCGTCTTGAAAGGTGCTCTGTAAATAAAGTTATTATGGTTGAAAAAAAAAAAAAAAAAGTCAAACTGTGTGAACTGTGGTGGACTCTGCTCACCTGCAGAACACAAGCCAGAGGCCGCTGAGAGAAAGGTGCCCCCGGTCCTGTCTGTGTTTTCTACTGTTCAGCTGTGTGAACTGTAAATAAACTCTGCTGGCAACGGAAAAAAAAAAAAAACCCTGCAGAACGCGAGCAAGAGGCTGCCGCCTTTTCTTGTGAAGGAGGAGGAGGAGGAAGGAAGGAGGAAATGTAAGCTGGAGCCTGTTCTGACTTTGCAGTTTTGAAACCAACTACCTATTAGTGCCTTGACTGATGAATTGGGACGGATTTTTCTTTCCAAATTATTCATTTTAAATTTCTTTAAATTTGTAGCCCATGCAGTCGTGTTTTCAGGATTTTTCATTCAATCGTACGTCATCATACTCGAATGCAGTTTAGAGGTGGAAAACGAGGGAGGGGAAAGGGAAAGAGACAACAAATTCATGAATGTTGTGGTACGTGAAGGACGGCGTGGGCAGACGTGTGTCTCCGAGTGTGGAGCCCCACCTACCCCCCCATGAGGAAACGCTGGGGCTAAAACTAAAAGACAACAGGAGGGGACAGAAGAAGGCCTAAAAAAAAAAAAAAAAGTCTAAGGACTAAGAAAACTTGGGAGATGAAAATAAAACGGACAAAGACTTAAAAGCAAGTTGAGTGAGAACATTCGAGATTAAAATTAAAACCATCAACAGCCTCTAAGGTTCCGATGCTCTCGGGCAAGGCGGCTCCGCAGCTGTGGGCTTTGGAAACAATCAAAAGGCAGCGCGGCACCAGAGGACCTCCGGAGGCCTCGCGAGGGCTGGCGTGATAGAAGCAGGTGGGATGAATGAGATGGCCCGAGACCGTCAGGACTTTTAAAAGCTAATACAAGAACCTTAAAATCGATTCCTGAAACAGGCGGGGAGCCAGTGCAGCGGTTTCAACACAGCAAGCATCGGCACCTCCGCGTTAGCCTGAGGGAGGAACCGGCGCCTCTGGCTATGTTCTTACGATGATTAAAAAAAAAAAAAAATCTATCTTTGCTACATTTTTACGATGAGGAACATAATTGAGCTCAGATTCCTGACACATTGTGAGGGTTTAAAGTCTTGTGGTTTTGGTAGAAGTTTCTCTCTCTGCCTGCAGGAAACCCGGCCGGGCCGCCTGACGTCCACCAGGCCAAAAACCTCCAGCGTTCCATAACGGGCAGCCAGCTTGCTCCTCCTCGGGCTCCTCTCAAGCACGCGTTTGTTTATATTCCTATTTATATTCCTGTTTTTTCGCTGCCGTTTCCTGTTAAAACCATCTCCAATAAAACCCACGGCGGGCAGGTCCAACTCCAGCAGGAGCGCGCTGCAAAATCCCAATGAAAGTTGCAGCGTTCACTCACCGGGGGCTAAAACTGGGGACGTTAAAATACGCGCAAAAAAGGGTCAACAACAGGGGACCCGCACCGGTGGACAGGCTGCAGGCCAGGACCGGGTCCAGGGTGCGTCCTCTGTTGCGAGTCGCGTTGTTTAAAATCCAAGCGACGTAAAAGGGTTTAAAAACCCGCTTTGGACTGATTTTGCAGATTAAAATCGCCAGTTGTTGAAATCCTGGCGCAGGTGGTGCGTGCGACTGATAACAGCTGAGAGGATTCGCTGATATAAGGGGTGGGGGGGTGATGGGGCGTCTGTAAGCAGTGACGCAGAGAAGTGGGGGCGGGGGGAGACTGCTACAAACGATGATGTTCAAAAGTTGAGTAACTATTAAATAACGTAGTTGTAATGACTGAGGCGGCTCCGCCTCCTCTCGCCTCCCTTAGAGAGTGTGAGGAGGTGATGCTGGGGAGCGACAGCAGGGGGTGGGGGCGCGCCGGTGGTGGGTGTGGCGACCCTGTAGCAGCACTAGGGGGGCTCAGTCAGTCCGGTGTGGATGTTGGGGTCAGAAGGGTGCCAGCCGCCATCTTGAAAATGTACCACGAGCCCACTGCGGTCGGGAGTGAGCGTCCAGACGCCACGGAAACCAGAGTGCAAGCGTGACATGTTGTATTTAATAAGTATTTAATAAGTACAAAGTTCATAGAAGAATCTGACGCAGCATCCATTCGGTTCCGGCCGGTGAAACGTTCCTTCCAACATTCTTAAACTGCTCTGCCGTTACTGAATACTGAGAGGTCACACTGCACGCCGCGACGCTTGGATCGAGAGTACGCGAAACACAAACGCAGTTAACAGTGACGCGTGGACTCGACCTGCGACCGCAAGTCCGCCGCCGTCTCCACCTTTCGGACATGAAAAAAATTCCAAGTTACACTTTTGTAACAAACCGCTGAGGTGTGAACAGAAGCTTCCTGCTCGCAGCCGATGTGCAAGAAGCCTCAGACGGAGCGAGCGTGGCGGCGGGCCCGAGCGAGCGTGGCGGCGGGCCCGAGCGAGCGCGGCGGCGGGCCCGAGCGAGCGCGGCGGCGGGCCCGAGCGAGCGCGGCGGCGGGCCCGAGTGAGCATGGCGGGCCCGAGCGAGCGCGGCGGACCCGAGCGAGCGCGGCGGCTGAGGACCGTTCAGTTCCACGATAAAAAGGCATTTGTGTGCGATGCAGCAGGAGGTAAAGCGATGATTTGACACAATGAAAACACACAAACTGGAGGTGCGAACCTTTCACATCGCTTTCGCGTGTCCAAGTGTTTTTTTTTTTTGTAAAATGAAGTACCGTTCTGATCTGTGGTCGGACGTTCCTGGTTGTAGTTGGCAGCAGCTTCTGGGGTTTGGGGGCATACCGGACCGCCCCGGGGCGCCCCCGGCCCTTCCGCGGGGAACCCGAGCCGGTCAAACAACATCTGATGAATAAGACGAGCTCGGGTCAGCTCCCGCGTTCTGCTGCCAAACGTACACGACACTTATTGCGCTCCGGGACGAGGAGTATTTCAAAGCGGTGCTCCTCAGGGATCTATTCCAGGCCCAGAGAGAAGTTTATCCCGTGGACGATGCCGATGATGATGGGCTGCCAGGCCACCAGGTATCTAAGCCAGTCCAGCAGCTGCCCGTAAAGGACATGCGTCTTCTCCCAGCTGGCAAGAGACAAAGGTATTAAGGATAATTCAGATGGTTTCGAGGTGGGATGACCTCCACGGTGACCTCAGGGGTGACAGGTGAAAGGGTAAATGGAGGCCGCCCCTCATTACACCCCCACACGGGCAGTGAAAAAGGATACGGGTTGTTCATCATCCTCTTCAAGTCAACCTTCTCGTTGCAGTACGGGCACGTCTGCTTCTTACCCACGATGCACCAGCCGCGGATGCAGAACTCGTGGAAGCTTGAGGTGGGTTAAGGGGGGCAAAAATCAAGGCGCAAACGAGCAGCAGCAAAATCGGACTCACACATTCTTTGGACAAATCACATGTGAAAGTTGTGACCGCGAACGGCGGCGCTCAGGACGCGTCGCCGGGCGGGGAACGCCGGCGGATTCACGCGGGTCAACAAAACAATTACATTTCTCTTAAGCTCTCATTTGAAGGGTCGTCACTATGGAAACCCGCCTCCATCACATCATATAAGTTATTACAATGATGTGCTGACTCAAAAATAACGGCTTACTTAATAAAAATAGTGACTTACTGACTTGAACTCAAAATCCACGCAAGTTCCTTCAAGCAACTAAATATCTCAGCTTTATCCTATGGCTATGCTGATCTGGCCCCGCCCACCGGCACAGCTTCTCTTAGCCCCGCCCCGCCCGCAGATGGTCACGGTGGGCCCAGCGCGTTTTCCATGTGCTCCGACGTCTGTCGGGCAAAGCAGCTCCGAGGATACATGTGTCCGCAGGAGAGCTGGTAGGTGTCCTCTATCAGTCCCTCCTCCTCCAGGTCCACCAGGATCCTCTGACCGCACACTGCGCAGATGTCGCTGGTCAGGCTCCTGCTGGGCATGCCGCCGCCGCCGCCGCCGCTGTAGTACTGAAACGAAACAAGCGCAAAACAAAACACCACCAGCGGTGCATTTCCTCTGCGCGCGTTACGAGCTGGACGCCGCCGAGCGGCGCCGGCGCTGGCCAGTTACCCCGATGGTGGAGGCCATGTAGTCCGAGCAGATTTCGGCGAAGTCCCGGCCCATGACGCCGTAGTAGAGGCCGTAAAACAGCATGATCACGCCGACGTCCATCGAGTCCTCCGCCTTGATCCTGCGCAGACACGGAGACACCGGCGCCGTCAGGCGAATCGGCGGAGCCGGTGTGCGTCCTGGCAGCCGGGCCGGCCGCGCTCCCGAGCTGCAGTCGCTGCCTACGTGTCCCAGCATGCACCGCTGCTGACGCCGCGCGACTAGATATTGGAGCGGACGGAAATTTCCTCCAACACCAGAAAAAAAAACAAACAAAAAAAAAAAAACTCCAACTAAATCTCATAGAATTAGTTTTATCTGTTCAGATTCTTTAGCGTCCAATCGCATCCAAGCGTGTAAACAAATATCTCGGTACGTCCCCTCAGCGATGGAGAGGGGCGGAGTCTAACAGCCACGCGTGAACCCACTGACTGAACGTGGTAAGAGTAGGAAAATGTCATGCCTTCATTTGTCTAGAGTTTTTTCGCCATCAGTATATGGCTTACATGCCTTGTGACATCACAGTGACCTCGGACCTCCAAAATCTAATCCGTTCATTAAGAAATTCCCTGCAGACGTTCCTCAGACATCCACAGAATGGGACCGATCCCGGAAAGGTCTCACCTTTGACCTTTCACATAAAAAAATGTCACGTCATTCTATCCTTTCAGACATTTGTGTTTAGCAGTAATATAACTACTACATACAGTATAAATATAGTAGTATAACATTGAGCGTTCTAGCCATAAGAGTGTTCTGTTAGGTTCTGTGACCTTTGACCTTTCCAAGTTCCAAGTTGACGTTTTCCTGAGACACCTCGCTCATGGACGTCCGGACAGATGGGAAGGCAGAACCAGGGCGGCTACACTGGAGTCCAGACGTGGCACAAGCAGCGCTCCGATTGGCCGACGAGCGGCGGCGACTCACCTGAAGAAGACGTTGAAGCCGAACATGGTGAACATGATGGCCAGGTAGCCCAGGACCCCCACGGCGTAGCTCAGCTTGTAGATCAGCAGGAACCACTTGTACACCATCCTGGACAACACAGACACGCGGGCACAGGCGCGTCACCGTGGCGTCACCGTGGCCGCCCGAGGACGGGAGTGGGCGGAGCCGCGTCGCCCGCGGTGACAGCAGCCGGGCCAATAAGTGAAATAATCCGCAAACAGAACGAGTAAAGATACATACAGGTGCAGTAAAGGTCCCGTGACATAATTGCAAATATGAGTATTAGATTTGATGGCGGGGTGTGTGCGGGTCTCTCTGCCCTCAGTCTTGTCTCCAGGGGCTGATAAGCTCCTGGAGACAAGACTGAGATCCTCGAGCTGTCCTCTTCCCGTCGCTGTGCTGTTCCCGGTCCATCTCGGTTCCGTCGGCTCCAGGTGTCCTCCGGCTGATTGTAATTGCTCCTCGCTGGTTCCTCTAAACGTGTGTGCCTGCATCCATGGCGACTTTAAGACCTGGACCTGGGTTCTTCTCCCTCCTCAGGAGAACTCATCACATCGCTGGATGCTGTGAGGGAACCGTTGATTAGGCCCCTCCCTCTCTCTCTCTGGTAGGCATGTTTGTTTGTTTTTTTTCCAGTCTGATAATGGACCTTTGGATGTCACGTCATCCAATCCCATCTGAGCCTTAGGGCGAGAGAGGCGGGGCTGAAAATACTCGAGGGCCAATGAGGAGAGGGTAGGACTCGGCGGCGACGCCGCTGAGCATCCTGGTCTTGTTGAGCTCACGTTAATAACAGACATGAAGGTATGTTCAATCAAGTTGACCCCTCCACCCCATAAATCCACCCCACCCCCCACTGGGCGCCGGCGAGCGTCTCACCTGGGCGTCTGGCAGGACAGCGGCTTGCGAGTGGCTCTGAAGATGATGTAGCTGGTGACCACGGAGAACACGCCCCACATGGACAGGAACCTCCACCAGTAGAGCTTGATGGTGAAGTAAAGAGGAACCACCCACATCTGGACCAGAGTCACCAGCTGCAGAGGAGGCGGCAGTTAGCGACCGCACACACGCACACACGCACGCACGCGGCCTTCTTCTTCTCCCCCGCCTTTTGCGTGGACTCACGTTGTACGAGCGGTGGTGCCGCTGCTTCCACTGCACCAGGACGATCTGGGCCACCACCAGCGTGGCGATGAGGATCAGCACCATCTCGGCGTGCATGGCCTCGTGGCCGCGGTGCTTGACGTGCAGGCGCGTGTGCTGCTCCCTGCCGGGCACAGAGGGAGAGGAAGAGCGCCGTCCCATCATGCCCTGCTGCGCCTGACGAGTCAGCGGTTTTTACACACGGAAGGAGGCGGCTCTTCGTTTGTGTCGTTTTGGTCGACCGACTGCTAGAATGTGGAGCGCCGGCGAGCTCCGGTCTCCTACCAAGACCAGCGCATAGCGAGTAGTGCAGCCCGACATCTGGATGGAGGGCGCCCTCTGTCGGGGACCACAGGCTACTACATATATCCGCCAATGATAATCAGCGGCGAGCACATCAGTCGGGACCCCAGAAGGAGGGTCTGCACACCTGGCACCAAAGATTTAGGTGGTCAAAGGTCATGGTGACCTCACAAAACACACCGTCGGCCATAACTGTCAGGCGCCCGGTGCACTGATTGCTACGTTTTCTGTCAAACAGGTCAAAGGTCAAACCTTCCTGAAACTGACCCGACTCTCGCGAGTACGCCAGGAGTGCCTGAAATAAAAGTTTGAGCTTTTTTTTTTTTTTTTTTAACAATTGTGCACAAATGTCGACTTGGGCTCGGCGATTGGCTCACGACAGTTTGGGGGTCGAAGGTCATGACGACGTCACACAGCATGTATTTGGTGATAAGTCAGGCGCTGGCGATACAGCCAGTGCAGTCTTCAACTCCGCGTGCGATGGACTGACATGGACGTCAACTGCCTCCTGATTGGCTCAGCCTCACCTGAACGCGTCAGATTTTGGTGGTCAAAAGGTCAAAGGTCACGGGAGCTGTCTGCACGCATCACGCGGCCAAACGCAAACGTCAAGGGACCAAAATGCCCGCGAGAACGTGCATCTACGAGGGGGAAGATCCGTTGCACCCCGTCGAGTCCGGAGGTCAAAGGTCAGGCATGAATTTGGGCCCCGAGTCATAAGACACACTTTCTACAATGAACTCGGGTGTGTCCGGTCGGACGGGGAGAGCAGCCGCCTCCTGATTGGCTCAGCCGCGGTTTGCTTCCCCTTCCGCACGGCGCGCGAGGTGCGTTCACGGCCCCGCGGAGCGTCGCTCACCTCCAGCTCTCCCGGTGGCTCATCTTCAGCAGCTCGTCCTGCAACAGCCAAACAAACACACAAACACACACACACGCACGGCCGTCAGGTGGCGAAAGCCCACAGCGGCGCGCCTCCGTCAACGCGCGCTTCACCACATTAGGCTCCTTTGTGTCGCCACGTCGGAGCTACAGCGGCTGAACCGGGGAGCTAGCTAGCTAGCTAGCTAGCGGCAGATAGCCCGCCGGGGGAAAGCGCTCGCGAGCCGGACCCGCCGCGGCCGGCGCCCGAACGCTAACGGGGGCCGACTTACCTGCGGGTGAACACCTGCCATCACCGGCTCACTATCTAGCGTCCACTATTAGCGCCAGCTCGCCGGCTAACGGCTCCGGAACAGCTGCCCCTGGACGCGAGCGAGTACGGCAAGTCAAGGCGGCCAAAAATCTCAATCGGCGCACGTACAACGTCTCAGCGTCGTCTTGGAGGTCGGCGCAAGCACACAGCGCCTTCAGAATAAAGCGCGTTTCGTACTATGTTCAATATTCAAAGCAGGTTCATGGAGAACTTGATTAAAAATCCAGTAACTCCACAAGTCCACCCGATGATGAAGGCTCACTTAAACGCAGCGTGGATGAAGAACACAAACCAAATGTTTCTTAAACTTTTATTTCATTTCAGTCAACAACAAACCATGAAGACACGTTTGTGTTTCGCTGCACATTTTAGACCAATTAAAAAAGAAAAAGAAAAAAAAAAAGGAGTCTTTGTCCAGAATCGACGGCGAACACGTGTCGGTGCTGCGCGGTTCCTGTTCGACCTGTAGAAGAGGACAAAGCCCGTCAGCAAATGGCGGCCGCTCGCCGCGCAGCGTTCACGTTCCGGGCAAAAAAACGGACCCACTACTCACCAGGAACGGGAAGCACGCGAAGACCTCAACGGACGCGTCCACGCGGGGCCCCCGTGCAGTCTGAGCATGCTCAGACCCACATTCCAGTCCAGTAGACGACGCGCGGTTGCCACCTCCTTAAGAGCGCCAACCACGTTTGCGCTGTACATCCTGTCTTCAAAATAAAAGCACGTTATCCATTAACGTGGGTTACATCTGGGAGGCACTTTTTCCGTTGTTTTGCCGATGGAGCGCCAAATAGCTCTGACCACATGGTTGCTTACATGGTGACGCCGCTCAGACCCCTCAGACGGGGGGAGGTGCAGGAGGGGTCCCGTGGAACCTCAAAGCCGCCATCACGCTGTTCTCGCCATTTCCAAGCGGCACGGTGACGTCTGAGACCGCGCCACCCGTCACGGAGACGCCGCGGCCCTAATCCAGCCCCCAGGCCCGGCCTGAAAGAGGGGACCGAGATCCGGTTAGTCGCGCGAGTCGAGGCGACGCAAGCGCCGGCGTTCGGATCGGCCGAGTCGCTCAGACATCCAAGGAAGGTTCGGGGCCGTCCTCGGTCGGGTGACCTCCGGTGGAAACTACGAATGGCAGGAAAACGCATCATCACAGCGAGGGGCGGAGCAAAGATTCCGACCATGCGGGGGACATACCGGAGCTGCGGGCGGCATCGTCACCACCGAGTCCACCCAGGGGGGGAGGGGGGGGCGCCTGGTCGCCGCGGAGACAAGTCAACCTGCAAAGTGGACCAAGGTTAGTCCTGAAGGCAAAGGCGCGAGGAGACGGCCTGTGGATCGACGCGATCCGCTCAGACATCCAAGGAAGGTTTGAACCGTCATCGGTCAGGTGACCTTCGGGGGAAACTACGAATGGCGAGGAAAGACGTCATCACAGCGGAAGCAGGAAATCGGGGACCTCGCCGACGGCAGCGCCGAGTACGCGGCCACGGGGCCGGAGCAGCTCACCTGCCCAGTTTCAGCATCCGTCGCGACATGGTCGGACCTCCACGGGGACGTTGGTCGCCATGGCAACAGGCACAAACCTGAGGGGAGAATTCATGCGTCAGAAATCGAGGAAACTCGCGCTCAACAACGACAAACCGCCGTTCGTCAACCGCGCCGCGCCGCTCGGACATCAAAGGAAGGTTGGGATCGTCGTCGGTCACCTGACCTCCGGCGGACACTACGAATGGCACCGAAGGAGGAGGAGTCATGGCGAGGAGACATGGCGGTGTGGTAGCGGGGAGGAACGTGTGCACACCTCGTCCATCCTGGAGGGAGCAGCTAAGAGGTGAGACGGGAGGACAGACAGGCAGCTCCACGGGTGGACAGTGTCGAGGTGAACCTTCACCTCTTCCCAAGTTGGTTGATGTGGTGGTGGAAGACCGACGGAGTGACGACAGGAGAATCGATCAAGCGGCTTTTAATGCGCAGTTTGCAAAGTGCGCAGACAACAACGGCGTGCAGCGCGTATTCACACCACCACACACCAGAAGAGTCCGTTCATTTCCTGTTACAGACACGTCTTATACTTGTCTGGCGGTTGAACGACGCAGATCCCGCGATGTTGCGCAAGCTGGTGTTTGTTACTGGGTTTAACAACAGACGGATAGATGGACAGACAGGCAGCTACAGAGATGGACGGGCGGGCAGACAGGCGGCTCCACAGGTGGGCAGACAGCTCCACGTGTGTGTGTGCGTGTGTGTGTGTGTCCGGAGCAGGAAGCGTCGCCACCGCCACGCGGGCTCCGCGTGCGTTGCGTTCACGCTCAACATTCCATGCGCTCGGCCGCGTGTTCGCGGAGGCGACCGGAGGGGCGGCTCGGTCGACCGGAACGTTAAACCACGTTCTCTTCACAGTTACAAGGCGGAGCCGCGGCGCCCTGCAGGCGAACGTCGCGTTACATCCTTGAACGTTACCGGGAACGACGCGCAGATTACAATCCGAAATAATCTGGAATTTAGGGGGACGGGCGCAAAAACTGCTGCGTCACCAGCACGCTCGGTCATTGGACTACTAAAAAAAAAAAAAAAAAGACGTTAGAAATCCAGTTACCGTCAACGTGAGAGGAGTCACCGGAGCCGCCGTCCGCGTTCCTGCCCTCGCGGGTGTGAAGAGGAACCCGCGCCGCGCCGCGCCGCTCTTTTATTCGCTCGCAGCGCGCAACAGGTTTCCGGCGCCCGGGCGCCGCCCAGCGGGCCGGAGGGGAACAGCCGGGCGGCGGCGCAGCGGCGCGCGGACGCACCGGCCAACGTCTTGCTCACCCGAGCCGAAGCCACATTTGCTGAGACCCCACGTGTGTGCGCACACTGCGTAAATGAATTTCAACTTTATGCTAAACACCTAAAAACGTATCGAGTCCAAACTCGCCTCTGCTCATTACTCAAAAATGATGTCACTGATGAGGCCTCACAGGTTACTAAGGCAACCTTTCAAATCTTAATTTATTTCATATTTATGCTTTACTTTGTGTTTGTATATTTGAGATTTGTTTATATCTTAAGTTTTATGTTTGTTTGTTTGTTTGTTTTTAAATTAAGGTTTCGTTTAATTTATATGGTGCCTGTTAAATTTTTGCAATGTTGGTTTGAACATTCTTTGTTTGCAAATAAAGTACAAACAAACAAACAAAGCGGGATGCTGAGGCATGATGGGAGGACGGGGATAAACTGTATATGCGAAATGTTTCAACTAAAGAGCCACAAAAGCACTACTGATTTATTATGACTCCACCAGGTTTTCTTGATGCGCATCAGGAAGGAGCCCAAAATAAGTTGAACTAAAAAGTCAAAAGGACAAACAGCAAAATGAAAATATTCCCCCATACGTGTTAAAGTTCTAGTCGGCGGCGGCGAGGTGCGGTGGAGTACAAGTGCACAGCGGCATAAAAAATACTCGAGTAAAGCCAAAGTAAGCTGACGCCAATTATTACTTAAGTAGAGTAAAAGCACTCCGGTGCAGCTCATCTATTTGCAGCCAAACGTCTCACCAACACCCAGCGCGGAGTGTTTCTCAGTGACGCTGGGTGATGATCCGAATCTTCTTACTGAATCAGGAATCACGAGTCCGAGGTCTCCATGAACGCCCGATGTTTATATACTTTGTACTTATACTTTTTGTACATTTTGTTTGGT
>CAAKHG010039171.1:2500-11675 GCA_901007715.1 Dactylopterus volitans | reverse complement strand
TGTGCAGTTTCAGTGCTTCGTTCAGCTTCACGCTGTCAGTGTGGTTATCATCGTCTCCTGGAAACCAAACACACACACACACACGCACACACGCACACGCACACACACACACACACACACACACACACACACACACACACACACACACACACACACACACACACAGACACGCACGCCAGATGCCTGCAGGCAGCAGATGATCCCAGCTGATTTTCCTGCTACCCACAGGTTTGGGTGAAGATGGAGACGGGGCCGGCGACCTCAGCCAGAATCAATCTCTGCTTGGAGAAGTTCATCCCAGGGGGAAGTGCCTGTCTGAAGGATGTTGAGCAGCAGCAGCAGCAGCGGCAGCGGCAGCGGCAGTGGCAGCAGCAGCGGCAGCGGCAGCAGCAGCAGCAGCTGGCTGGCACCTCCACAGGTCAACATGTGTGGCCTCTTTAAGCGTCTAACAGACAAACAGCAACATCGTCCTTTGCGGGTAAATTCCAGTCCAACATGGCTCCTCCTCCTCCTCATCCTCCTCCTCCTCTTCCTCCTCTTCCTCCTCCTCCTCCTCCTCCTCTTCCTCCTCCTCTTTCTCCTCCTGCGTCTGCAGCAGCTCACCAGGTTATTTTAGCTCCTGCAGACAAATCGCTGACTTTGAGAGAGAAGATTCATCATCGTTCAGCCGAAGGCAAAACAGCCAGTTAGAAGACGGCGAACGCTGGAACACTTTGCTGGAATCAGAGTTACATAAATGCAATAACCCCAAAATGAGGACAGAATCCCACTGCTCCTGGGTGACATCACATCTTTAATTAGCTATTCAGCCTCCAAGTCAGACAGGCTGGTTTCTGTTCTGGAGATCAGAGAACATTCGCCTGCTCTGTGCTCGATTCACGCCGCTTCCACGCCCGCCATCTCCAGCCTGGCACCAGGGCGGCGAACGCCATGACCTCACCCCACCGCCCGTCACCCCGTCCGATGTCACTGCTCAACACGTCTCCGCAGTCACATGCTGCACACAAGGCAGCTCATTCAGGGGCCGAGTCTCGCTCGCCGCTGTGGCTGCAGAGGACAACCACATGTTGCGGACATGTGAGGGTGGTCGCAAAGGTGCGCTGGTGTCGGAGCTTCAGAGACACTCTCGTGCTGCCATGATCTTCTAACTGCTGCAGATAAACCTCATCATGGACTGCAGAGAACACAGCAGGCAACAGGAGGATGAATGACAGAAGCTCAGATCATCACTCTGCTCTCCAGGTCAAAGCAGGATCCACTGTCAGATCCTCCTCTGAATGGTCCGGCTGCAGTGTTGGTGGATGACTCAGCCCACATCATCCCTGCTGATCTGAGTCTGTGAGAACTTCCCCTCACTCAATGTGGGATAAAAGGCGACGACGCGCTTTGTTGCCACCACAGCTCAGATTACCTGCCAGCTGAGGAACCAGCGTCATGGCAAACTCAGTGTTCATGCTGCAATACCCCTGTATGACCAACAGGTGGGGAAATGGAGCGTCACAAACCCTGAGGGACAAAAGGAGGAAGCGCGCTGAGTGTGTTTGGTCTCTGGGGCTTTGTAGTATGTCAGCGGCGTTTATGGCAACGTCACCTCCTCCTGTCACCTACAGACACAATTAATCACATTCTTGTTTCATCCCCGGACGCTCAGCAGTAACACGTCTGAACCTGCTGAGAATACAAGGTGGGGCGGGGGGGCAGGATGAGTGGGCGGTGGTGGGTGGGGGGAGTGTGGGGGGCAGGAACATCACTGCTGCTTCTCCCCAGATGCAGTTCAACAACAACACGGCCTGATAATTAGCGTCTACGGTGGGCGGCAGGTTACCCGTCTGACAGGGGGAGGCTGAAGGTAACAGGGCCTCCGCGGGGCCCACAGACAGCTGCCATCCACACCAGCCTGCAGCTGACAGCTACACCGCAGCTGACACCCGGCATAGCTCGCACACGCGCACACACACAAACACGCACACACACACACGCACACGCACGCACACACACACACGTGCCCCTATCGCGTCTGTGGCTTTGTGGGCAGGGAGTCGGCAGGTGGATCCGGCTGTCACCAGATTCAGCAGAATCGCGTGCAGTCATACATGGAGGTGGGCCGTCTCTGACCTGCCACCCTCTCACAGGCTCTGCTGAGTCCTGGTCTTCTGGTCTTCTGCATGATCCTGGTCTGGTTTCTGTCGCCTTGCTAACCAACATAAGAACCTAAATCGGCAGAAAAACAGCGACATGTCTAAAAATGTGTGCAAACGGATGAGTGGGAGGTTGCTATTTTCTACTGCGACTGAAATTGTCACTGCAGCTTTTAAAAAGAAAAGAAGGCATCCTAATTACAGCTAATTAGCACCGTGTGATGAATCTCCATGTGGCAGCTGAATAGCGAGACAGACAAGCCTTTTTAACATGATTCGGCGGTACAGTCACGCTGGGCTTTGTGTCGCCATGCGGGGGGGCGGAGAAGGGAAGAGGGCGGCAGCCTGCGGGGCCCCGACCGCCACCATCCACCTATCGGCTCCTCAGCTGACTCTGGGGCTCTGAGACCGGCTCCTTTTGCTTTGTGGGACGACACTCGGGGCCACATTGGATTTAACACACCATGTGTGTTTAACCCAGATGCTACGAGGTCAGAGCGGGGGAGGCGTGTGCGGAGAGAGGTCAGAGGTCAGGCGGCAGCGCCACACTGTCAGATGAAACAAAATGTCGCCCTGAGGGCTCGCGGGCGCCCAGATTGGAAGATGCATTTCTTAGAAGGAGCATAAAAGGCCTGTCAGAGCTTCTCAGTATCTCAGCCCAGCGGAGGGAGATATGAATGGCGACTGAGGACATGTCGGCGGGGGGCGGTGGGTGGGGGAGGGGCTTAATGAGCCTCTTGGAAAAATCTTTACAGGCAGAGACAAATACAGCATCTCTTTCAACTCTTTGGCTTCTGATAATGTTCAGAAATGTGCACCGAGGTTCCCTCTTCCTATCGGCTGATTAGTTCCATTCCTGCATACCAAAAAAACGAGGTCTTTTTTCTTATAATAAATGAAATAATCTTCCAGTGCAACAAAAACCTGCTTGTTTGCTTGCTGAAATTCTTGAAATGAGAATGAAATGAATGAATGAATTTTCAATGAAATGAAAATTCAGAAATTCTGTCTGACAACAAGCAAAGTTACGGAAGGTGGCTGAGTCTAATATTAAGATACTTTGACTCCAAGTTAGACAAACTGATTTTTGAACTGAATTTTGACCTTTGAGGAGCCTTGATGGGTCATTCTGCATCCACTTGATTCTGTTTGATTCATTTTGTGGAAAATTTTTCAAGCCACAAACAGTCAGAGTTCATCGGGAACGGCGACAAAACCTGGTGGATTTGATCATCCAGGTCCTGATCAGACCTGCCTCATCCTGACGGACACAATCAGAGGAGCAGCGTGACGGGACTCCAGATGCATCAAGATCCGATGACTCTGGTCCACATGTGACCACCGTCTTTCAGCATAATGAAACATGTCCTGCTGGGCTGCCGTAGCCACGTACTCATTCACGTCATTGAACGTAATATTTCTACTAGCCTATCCAATGATGTCTGAAATATTTGAGGAGCATCTCTGCGTTGAGGAAAAGGTCTCCATCCAGGAGGCGCCGGCGATGGTTTCCACCACCGTTGGACACCACCTGGTTCCTATGATTCATGAATGCGGGTTGAGTCTCGAGCTTTGTCTCATGACTACATTTGATCTCCAGCGGCCCCCGTGGATGCATGTAGAGACCCATGTTCATGCGCGTGTGTGACTGCACACGCTCAGTAAATTCACATGAATCACAGTCCCTGTCGGAAAAACGTAAGTGAACTAAAAAGGGCGCCTGTTCATTTTCTACATATAATTGTCACATTGAGCTAAGGGAGCGAGTGAGGAGAACCAGAAGCTCCAAACAGAGGAGCTGAAAAGGTCCAAAAACGGTTCTACTGATAAATGTGTTTTCTTTTATCAAATCTGACAGCAGAAATCGTGACCTTGAACTCCTCAGATCCGTGCGCAACAGGAGTCCCTTCAGTTTAACAACTGTCCATGCTGAGCGGGCGCTTTGCTGCGTGTGAATCCAGGTTGTGGTTCCAGTCCAGGTTCTGCAGTTTTGGCAGCTGATTGATGCATTAAGATGCTAAACAGCAACGAGCCGCCGGCTCATCATCCTCAATCCAATTTACCGGCAGATAATCAGATCAGTTACATGGACTCAGCAGACACACACGAACCAGATGTGCTGTATGTTAACATCTGCACACACGCGCACACACGCGCGCGCACACACACACGCACGAACACGCACAAGCACACACACACAGCCAGTGTGGCTCCTGCCTGCTCTCCTGCCTGCGTCCCGTCACTAATAAGCTGCCAACATGGCAGGAACACTCTATTTCCGTCCTGCTGTCTGAACACAGCAGCTCTCGGCGGGCTGGAAGCTCTCGGAGGTTCCTGCTCCGTCAGAATGATTCTGAGAGGCGGCGTGATTTGAAAGGAGGGCGAGTTCACTGACAGTCAGGCGGGGATTTGCAAGCAGGTAGAGCAAAACAATCTGACATCTGCTCCTGCGCTGCCGAAACAAAAAACTTTTGCTGTTTGCCATCAAAAATTCTACAGCAGCTGCTTGACTGCAGAAGGAAACCTCGTCTCATCGCTTTTCAATATTCTAGCTCTTTGGAAAGAGAACAGTAACGTTCTCAGAGGAAGCAGCGGAGGCAAACTCATTCATCATTAAATAACCGTCGAGGAGCTGAGAACATGGCGCCAGAACCATGCAGACGACACCTCATGGAAACGGGCTTTTAGATCAAAACTGCAATAATTCATCACTGACTTTAGCAATGAGTCAAACGAATGCGTCACTTATGCAGCCCGAGGACCTGCTTCGCTCTCACGGCTCTCATCGTCCTGGCATCCTTCGAAGCTCTGCTAGCACCCTGGTGTGAAGATCAATACCGAAATGCTGACGTATCATTTGAGGGCTGAAAAGAGAATCACTGAGATCATTATGACCTGGACTAAACACGCGCTGGATGATGGGAGCTGCTTCTTCTTCCACATCAAACATCAACAGCTTTGCTGGTGGACCTCCTGATGTATCTGTGAGTGATGAGAAGCTGCCTGCAGCTTCAGCTGGTCCTGACTAAAGTCTGGCAGAATTTATAATTTCATATAAAAATGTTGTGCCACAAGCCTAAATGCTGTCGAGGCATCTGTGAAGCCGCCTGGAGAGAAGATCAGAGGAAGATCAGTGGAAACTGGACCAACGTTCATCAGGTCAGAAACACAACAGAGAGCAAACGCAGATGTAGCAATGCGTATCTCCACAATGTCCTGATCATGGAGGTGATGATGGAGCTGATGATGGAGCTGATGATGGAGCTGATGATGGAGCTGATCATGGAGCTGATCATAGAGGTGATGATGGAGGTGATGATGGAGGTGATGATGGAGCTGATCATGGAGGTGATGATGGAGGTGATGATTGAGCTGATCATGGAGCTGATCATGGAGGTAATCATAGAGGTGATGATGGAGGTGATTATGGAGGTGATGATTGAGCTGATCATGGAGCTGATCATGGAGCTGATCATTGAGGTAAAATTCTGTTTTTCTTCTCCCTGGAACCAAACGACCACTGAGCCGCTCAGGTGCGCCAAGCAGGCAGCAGGAAGCAGGAAGTGGGCTCTACGGAAGCCCAGAGGCTCCAATCGCCATCAGTATTCAGACCGCTGTTACACACGACGTGTCATCTGGATGAAAGCTCCTGCTAGCTAATCATGCTACCTGCGACACAACATTAACGACAGAGCAACAAAGAAACTAAACTCTTCAGCTTCATGTCATTTTGGATTTAATCAAAATTACATAACCAAAACTCATTCTGCAGGTACCACAGACTCAGTTCCACTAAACCTGCTGTGCAAGAAAGGAAGTGTAGTGATACTGAAACCACAGCGATGATGTTCTCAGTTTGCTTTCTGTTTGTGACACTTAAATAACTTACAAATAAATTAGTAAACTATAAAAAAAGAATCCAAATTACATTAATTTTTTCTCATCAATCCATCACCTCATCTTCTTCTGACTTGGACCTTTGTTCTGGAGGGACACCAGCTGACTCTGGTCGCACATAAGCATTTGATCCAAATCCACCACCGGTCCGCTGATGTGAGTTTCATAAAAACCTCAGATGATACGGGGACAATCACAAAACTGCTGAGTATCCACGAGCATACTTCAGTGCTATCACTCGTTGTCAGCGTGATCATCCATGTGGAGCATCAGACGTTCCTGGCTGATGACAGTGGGAGCGTCTTCACATTTGGATGGTGTGAAACCCTCAGCTGTGGCTGGTCTCCTCCTGCTGGCTCAGAAGTCTCCTCGCAGGGCTCCGAGCAACACAATGCAGCCATGAAACAACCTCCAGATCAAACTCAGCTCCTCCAGTGCATCGCAGCTCTTTCTTTAACATGTTTCCTCCCCAGTGTGAAACCAAACATCTGCATGGTTCCTCCAGGTCTCCACACGCAGATGGAGAGCTGGCGGGGGTTTTGATCTGGTCCACAGGGCAGCTGATAATGACTCCGACTCCTCCTCATCTCAAGCTGCACTCGTCAAGGTGTCCGTAGCAGTGTGTGTTTGTATGTGTGTGTGTGTGTGTGTGTGTGTGTGTGTTGGTTTGTAGTATTAACCAGTAAAAGAGGAGGCTCACATAACTCTCCATTAATGAACCGCTATCTGGTGGATGAACACCTTTACAGCAGCCTCGTCCTCCATCGTCCTCCATCGTCCTCCATCGTCCTCCATCTCCATTGTTCACCACGCAGCGGCTCATTGACACCCACCAACAACACCACGCAGACCACATTAACTGAGCGAGACCAGATTTGAAAGAGAGAGAGATCCAGCAACAGGAGGTGAGTGTGATGGGGGTTGTGAGTGTGAGAGCATCACATATTGACACGAGTCTCCAGCGAGTCTCTTCTTCATTCCTAGATGCCCTCTGGCAGAAGGTTTGAGGAGTATTGATCTCTGTGGACTCCACAGTTTGTATCTCCATTTACAAGCCAGAAGGTAATAATAGCAGCTCCTTCACCTCATTCTGCTCTTTGCTATTCAAGCTTTCCAACATCCACTCAACAGCAACACCTTCCAGCTCCAGTGCAGCACTTCACAGAGGAAAATAGGAGGAAATGGGGCGATGGATGGATGAATGGATGGATGCTCGAGTAGCATAATTACAGGGAAGACCACCCTCCACCCACCACCCTCCCCCCGCCACCCCTCCTTTACACCCGGCAGGCCAGCCGACAGCAGCGCAGCAGCGCAGCAGCGCGCGGTGAGGAGGTGGCAGAGGGCTTCGCTTTCCTGCTATTTTCATGTTCTCAGCCTCCGAGCAGCTACAGGCCAGACGGAGACGAGGAGGAGGAGCTCAAACAAAGAGAAGCTGCTCTGCTGGATGGAGCTGACCACCACCCGAGATCACGGCTGATCCGTCCACCGTGCTGATGCCACCTGCCCGATGACACACACTACTTTGGTTCTACGAGTCTTCTGGAAGACAAGGATGCGGCGTGATGTAACACACTGACCTTCTGTCCACTGGCACCTGCTACGGCTGCTTATCTTCATCTACCTTCAGACTGCAGAAGAAGCTCTGATGAGTGTCGACTAAATTCCTGCATGTTGGTTTTTGAACCAATGAAAACAATTATGATAAGTGGATTTTGCTGTTAATGCGCTATGCTAAGCTAGCATAGTCCACCGCAGGCGTGCCATCAGATCCCAGACTGCATGTCATCTGGACATTCTCCATCTCCTCCCACTTGCACAAAGATGAAACTGCCGCTGCCGCCATGCACAGGTGGTGTCACAGAGAGTTAGCGGCAGTCTCCAGGCCCCGCCCACCTCATTCGGGTCACTGCAGAACAAGTCATTTTTTACTCTTTAAAACAGAAACTAAGGGTTAGAGGGCGAGGGCGAGCTACTGTGGACAAACGCAGCTCCCAAAGCTTTCTGGGAAATGAGCCGACGTCTCCGTGTGGCATCGCAATGAGCGCCGAGAGCCAATCAGCCTGCAGAGCAAAGAGCAGCTGCTGGTTCCTGCTGACTGCAAATATGGAGATGCAGGACAGATGTGGAAACGGCCTCCACGTGACCGAGTCGTGATTCAGGCGCAATGAGTCACTCAGCAAAACACACGTCCTGTGCAGAGCTAAATGCTAACAAGCCCGGCGCGGGAAATGAAGCTGGGCGTAAGCAGAGCGCAGGCTTCCATGCTGAGATGATCCAATCAGTTCCCAAATCCCATCTTTATCATTTTACTACTTCAGAAAGTATTTCCCCAAATCAGGTCGTCTAACATTCAGACCAGGAAGCATCTCGTTACTGACTCATTACTTAAAGAGGCTAAAATGAACTTAGTTGTTTTATACCACACGAATGCTGAAATACAGCATATCTGCTGATGTGCAGATGGAGACAATGGACGTGAATATTTCAACGCTATCTCCCGATTAGCAGCTACTGCATATAAGAGTAATGAGTTAGAGTAACTGTTTGTGAGGAGTACTGCGGCCGGCCAGCAGGGGGCAGTCAATCTCTTTTGGCTTCACTTTAGAGGAGCTGTCGTGCTCTCTGGTTTACGTGTGTGTGTGTGTGTGTGTGTGTGTGTGTGTGTGTGTGTCCCATCTAACATGAGTGTGTTTCCTGCAATCAACTGAATAACCGTCCTGTGTTTCCCATCATCAGTTTGTTCATCATCACCTATAATAATGGTGATTGTTATATAGTCCCTCCCGACCCTTCCACAGCTCTCTGATATTTGAGGTTCTGAGTGAGTGGACCTGTTATCGGCTCTCATTGATGTTCTAGCTTCGATCAAACGTGTCGCCATCCGGGCTGGACATAACTAGTTATGGATGCGTCCTGGAAATGAAATTAACCGTTTTCCCGGTCAAACTGACGTCCCCCTGCTGGCCAAACCATGACACAGCACAACTGTTAGCCCTCATTTGCTCAGGCTGTCAAACTAGAACACGCACGGTTGAATTTGTGCTTAAGTTCCCCCAAACGTTCCCCTGAGACAGCAGGCTCTCACTGAGGAGCTCTGCTCCACAGCCGGCGCACATGTGCAGCTTATGAATCCATTC
>CAAKHG010039167.1:0-12264 GCA_901007715.1 Dactylopterus volitans | reverse complement strand
AGCGCGGCAAAGTGGTTCTTTTATGAAACGGCACGCAGCACTTACACAACTCTTAGTTTTATATATATATATATATATATATATATATGTGTGTGTGTGTGTGTATATAGTCCCATACGTGCGTCTGGGTTTCAGCCTGACATCATTGCAGGGAATTACGGCGACCAGCTGGTCCTCCTGACCTGCAAAAAAAAAAAAAAAAAAATAATAATAAAAAAAAAAAAAAAAAAACAGGGCCATCTCAGTCTCACAATGATGTGAAAGTGGTGCAAAAATAAAGGCAAACAAAAAGAAAAACAAAAGCTTTCCAGGATTACATGAACTAAGATAACCGCCTTCGCGTGACTTCCCCTTTTTGTCTGATGTAAAAATGAAACACATTTCAGGGGCCGGCGCAAAAGGCTAAAATCACAGATCGATACGTTGAGGCACTAAAAGTTTGTTAAAAAGCACTGAAAATAGTTTTTTTCTTTAAATTGATCTTTTTTTCCATTCAAAATGGGGTGGGGGGGGGACCCACCTCTCGGGATCCGCCCGGTGCCGCGACAGGTGGGGCAGGCGTCCGAGGAGCCTGCGTTCATGCTGCCGTACGCGGGAAAGTGCCTCAGGATTCCGTTCTTCTCCATCCGCCCACCCGCGTCAGACCGGGGACCTCCGCGGCGTCGCCATGGCACTTTATTGAATTGAGTCCTAAAAAAGGAGAAGAAAAAGGGGGGGGGGGCCCAAATCCTCGAATTGAATGATGAGTGACGGTAACGCGGTGCCGGGCCTGGACCCTGCTAACACCGGCTGCTCTCGCAAGCCCTTCAATGACTGATAAAAGCAGAGCAGAGTCCGCCGGAGGGGGCGCGGCCTCGCCCGCGTGGGCAAGACCGCCCCGCCCACGCCGATACGGGACGACCCGCCGGCCCCCCGCGGAGGCGGAGGCGGAGGCGCGTGACATTTCCGACTCCTTTCCCTCCACCTGCTGTAACAACGATGCGGTCAAGCCGTTTTTAAGTCAAGCGGTTTTATTTCGGTCTGATAAAAACGAGAGAAACAAGACAAAAGCAGATGCATAACGTTCACAAAACAAACCCAAAACCAGACGCCTAATATACACAAATGTACTTTGACCTAAAAGGTACAGGCTGAGGCCCCAGCTTGTTTTGCCTCCCTTATTTACATTAGTAATTTTATCCCTTTTAATGTAAAAAAAAATAATAGAAATATTCAAATATGAGCAAGGAGTAGATTCAAGAATACAAGATGTCACAGTGTAGTTCATAAGTGCACCTTGGTTTATATTTTGGTTTTATATGTACTAATAATACTATTATTAAATATATATTTTTTAAATCTATTAAGTGTCTTGCATGTTTTTATTTCTACTTCTAACTTCACCAAATATGGCGCAAAGTTAGGATGCCTAATTCATAAGGGGACGCGGGTATCGGACGCCTGGAGAAGCTCCGTGGAAGGCAGATCTCCGCGAAATCTATCGGAAACCCACTTGAACCCCGTCTGGTTGGCTCCTTCCTTCGGCCGCATCGTTTCGTAGAGGCGTTTGCGTAACTCCCCGCATGTCCTGCATGTGGTTTTTTTTTTTTTTTTTGCTGCTGTCGCTGCTGCGTCTCATCTCGTTGCCGCGACGGTCCGCATGCGTGGCCGAAAGCGTCGGCTCCCCCCCGGGTTTCCCGCGTCCATCACCGCCCGCCGGCCTTTTTTTACGCAATTCCGAGCAACAACGGAGACGCGGCTGCAGGAGGCATTCCCACTTTTCTTGAACCAAATTGAATTTTTTTGTTTTTGTTTTTTTTGTTGTCGTGCAGAAACTGAAGCGGCTTGCCTCGCTTGCTTCTGTTCACGCACGCGCGCACAGAGGAGAAACCGCCGCCGCCGCCTTAAATCTCCCTCCTCTTAAGGTGGTATTCGGGCGAGGCCTCGCTGCAGGACCGAGCCCCGACGGCGGCAGCGGTTCCCCCGAGTCGGCTCTGACCGGCGGCTGATTAAGAGTCCCAAATGGCGGTTGCCACGGAAACCAGGGTCATAGCACAGATCCTACACGTAAAAAATGTGTAATAAACGGCGTCTGCGGTCGGGAGGGGGGGGGCAATAACCCGGTGCCACGCGGGGGGTCACGAGGGAGCACGTCTGCGCTTTACGACTGATCCAGCCGCAATTTAGTGTTTAGGGTTTGGAAATTCACATGACTGTGGATCCATAAAGAGGTGCAGGTGGGCAGGGTGGGCGGGGTCTGCCGGAGGGGGGGGGGGTTAAAGGGAGCCTCAGCAGTTCAGGAGAAACCTGCTTCCTGCTTCCCGTGGAAGTTTCGGCCTCAAACGCGCCGGCGGTTCGCACCTTATTTTCGATTCCCCATAAATCACTTTCGTTTTTTTTTGGGAGGCAGCTGAGGCCCGAGGACGAGAACAAGCCCGCAAATTCAAGACCCGATCCTGCTGCAGCAGACGTGACAGAGCAGTTTCTGCTCACTTAATTCAATCCCGACCTCCCCTGACAGGCCTCAGCAGCCCAGTAATGACATCACACACGATGGGCCTGTCAAATGTGACGCATTTTGCACCTGGCAAGAGATAAGGCACGTGAAAGTAGCTCCAGCACAAACACACACACACACACATATATGTATATATTACTAACACGCTACAACAGAGTGACTCGTGAACAGGTTGCATCATGGGTATTGCGCACGCTCTCAACGCACGTTTGCCCATCGCAGACACGATTCCAGCTGCGCGCGCTCCAACTGCGCATGGAACGCGTCTTTAATTCGGGGACTTTTGCTCCTTTCTTCGCATCACCATTATGATTTTTTATTTATTTATTTATCTATTTATTTTTTTTAAGCGTTGTTCTTGCGCGCGAGTCAGCAAACGACGCGACGTGTCAAATCCGGGTTTTTTTTGTTTTTTTTCCACAGATACCTAAAACTTTATATCCACTTTGACGGCAACGGCAAGTTTAAAAAAAACAAAACCCGGCTAAGACATTCATTACGTCACCGCGCGTCTCAGACAGCTGCGCACTTACCGAAACGGCGTCTGACGTCAATGCCCAGAAATCCTTCGGCGTCTCTGCGCGACCTCATAAACGCTCCGTGCTGCCGTCGCCGGACCCGCGTTACCCCGCCGCGTTCCTTCGTTACGTTCTTCGCCGCGTTCCTCGCGCGCAGCACCGACGAGGAGCGAGCGGGCGGTTTGGCACTTCCTCCTTCGCTCGGCGGCAGGTCGGTGAGGCTGCAGCGCGCGCGCGCGCACGCACGCACGCACTCAGACGCGCGCACGCAAAATCACGCGCGCAGACCGCTCATGGACGCCAGAGGTGAGCAAAACCATGACGGCTTACGCTCTTTTTGTTTAAATCGTGGCTGGATTAAAGTGTTATGAATAAAAATAAATAAATGCTAAAAAAAAAAAATGCTCGTCTCCTTTCAGACAACTTTCCAACACACACACACACACACACCTCGTGCTCTCCCACTCTCTCTGCCCCGTGGATGCACCCTGAACCCATGAGAGATTAATGATTCAACTAGACACACACACACACACACACAGAAGCCTGCCGGGGGTCAAAGGCCCCAGGGTTGTTGTTTGTTTTTTTTTGAACATGAAGAAAATACTTCCATTAAAGTCAAAGTGCTCCTCGGCTCGGGAATTCCGACTCCCCGAAGCCTAGGGTTCTCTCTCTCTCTCACACACACACACACACGCACACACACACACGAGTGCGGTGGGGTGATGGTTTCCTTTGACGACATGACCCAACAATCTAAACCCAAAAAACGCAGCGGCGGCGGCGGCTCAGGGATGTTTCGAGGAACACGACGCCCGGTTCCGAGGCGCTGGCTCGGCCCTCCAGGGCCCCCCAAAAGATCTCAATCCAACCCAGCATCGGCGGGACGAACCGCCGCGGCACAACTCTCCTGTAGATTGTGAACTGTCCCCAGGTTTTAAAGACGCTTGGGGACGATTCCCCACCGACAAAAGGCGCAGACGGGCCGAGCGAGATGTGCAAATAAAGTTTATTGGCGGATGGACAGCAGGAGGGGTTGTTTTTTTTTTTGTTTTGTTTTTTCCTTTGTACTGTGTACACTCGGTGGCAGAGGAATAACTCGACAGGCATAGTAGATATATTTGGAATTGTCCTCTAGAGCATGACCCTTTAAAACGTGGGACTGTCATCACCGACAGGAAAAAAAAAACGAGAAACGCGGCGCGCCGGAATGACCACGGGAAATGGATCAAAAATGAACAAAAAAAAAACAAAAACACGCACGCACGCAAACAAGTCTCAAATCACCATATGTATATTTCAGTAAACTAAATAACCAGGTGAAGGCAATGAAAATCAAACACACTTGGTTCCACTTTTGGGGGAGATTGAGGAATGTGTCGTTAAAAGGAGTTTGGGTTAGTGTTAAAATGGCGGTTGCTAGGTTTCGGAAAAAGCAGGCGGGGTAGTGGGAGGAAGAGGAGGGGGACGGGGAGGAGGAGGAGGAGGCGGGGAGGGTCGACGACCACCACGACCACCACGACGACGCGAAAGCGGACATGTTCCACTGGGACTGTGCTACGACCACGAGGATGCGACTCATCTCTACGCCTCTAACCTGTCATGCAGGCGGCTCCTAAAAAGCGGTAGGGAAAAAAAAAAAAAAAAAAAAAAAAAAAAAACGTCCCGGTTCCCGTCCCCGCGAGGTTTTTTTTTTTTTTTTTTTTTTTTTTTGGGATACATTCCACAAATGTCAACGTCTAAAATAACAGTACTCTTGATACAGAAGAAGAAGAAGATTGCATTGTTTAGGCAGATTTCACTACGATAATCCGGAGAAGTCTTTACATGTCGTGTTTCTGTGGCTCCGCCGACCCCTTTTGGACCCGGATTATCCGCGGCGCCTCGTTGGCGTCGGCCTTCCGCTATCCCGACGCTCGCCGGTATTTCGCTTCACGGTTCTACTCGCGCGTATAAATCTAGCCAAGCCCCGTCAAGCCGGAGGAAGCAGCTAACGACAGCCGTACGAACACTAAGACGAGTAGCCACGACGACGACGACGTCTCCGGCTCCCATGTGCCCCGACACATAAAGCTCTATGGCCCGCGCCAACCGGGCGTGGCTGAGGGCGGCCGCTACGCGCAACAATCTGCTTATGTGGTTTGTTGGGTTTTGTTTCTTTTGGTTTTTTTTTTGGTAAAATGTCAATGCGAAATTTTAAAAAAAGGCAAAAAAAAATGCGGCGTTAAAAATCTTGGTCCAAATTAGCGATCACGCTTTGGGAGGGGAGGGGTCGGGGGGTGATAAATAAAAATAAAACTAAATCATGTGAAGCTTACGCCCATTTTCTTTGACTCAGAGGTAAACCCAAAGACGCGGGAGTGCGTGAGCGACACGCAGATCTTGGTTGCGATTCTTTACACGGTGTTGGAAAGAAGTCAGTCTGGCCCCGCCCACCGCCTGGCCCCGCCCACCGCCTGGCCACGCCCCGTCAGTGCTGGGGGGCGGCGCCTTTGCCCTGGCTGTCCTCGGCCATCTGCACCAGCTCGTTGACGGTGTGCAGCAGGCTGTAGCCGTGCTTCCTCAGCAGCCGCTGGTTGAGCCGGTGGTCTCTGAAGCCCATCTCCAGCAGCATCGCCATCATGGAGGGGTCCTGCCGGGTGGCCGGGTCGATGCCTCGCTGTGGGGGGGAGAGGGTGGGGGGGCAGAGGTGAGAGGCATCCTTGACCCTTGACCTTTTACGGTTGTACATGTCGAGTGTACAGTGCACTCTCAACAACGAACAGACCGTCAGTACCATTATCACTACTGCTACCTCTACTACTAGTACTGCTACTAGTACTAGATCGTACTACTGCTGCACCAAGTATTACTACTGCTATTGTTACTACTACTAGTGCAACAACTACTACTGCAACACTACTACTAAAACCAGTACTGCTACTACTACCATTACTACTACTGCTACTACTACGACTGCTGCTGCTGGTACCAGAATGTCTACAATTACTGCTACAGTAAGTATTACTACTGCTATTTTTACTACTACTAGTGCAACACTACTACTAAAAACAGTACTGCTACTACTGCCACTACTACTACTGGTACCAGAATGTCTACAATTACTGCTATGGTAAGTATTACTACTACTGTTGTTACTGCTAGTATACCACTAATGTCGCAGCTACCACTAAAACCACTACTACTACGACTCACTACTACCGTTACTACAACTACTACAGTTACTACTATTATAATTACTACCACGATTACTGGTACTACTACCACCACGGCTACTGCTACTACTACTACTACTACTAGGATTACTGGTACTGCTACTCCTGCCTTAACAACTTTCACTGAACACATGAGAAGGTGAAACCCCGGTTTTGACCTTTGACCTTGTGACTTAGCCCGCCTTACACAATGTGGCCGTCGGGGGGCGACTGGACAACTTTTGCTGTCGCCTGCACGGGCAGACGAAGCCTTTATACCCGATGATTGTTATCTGTTGCTACTTCGCAATTGCGCGAAACGAACGGCGCCGCTTGATTAAGGCCGCTTTTAACTGGAAACGCTGCGAGTCAGAGAGGAGGCGGCGACGCGGGAGGAGGCGGCGAGGAGGCGGCGACGCGGGGGGAGGCGGCGAGGACCACCGGCGCTGTTGTCGGGCAGCTGAGGAACGGTCATGCGCAGGCGGACCAATCGCAGCTGTGGTTTGGAGTCGTGAGACGCGGGCGTTAGTAACACTTCCTCAATTGAGAGGAAAAGCCGTGATACACCAGACACCAGCGGCCCGACGCAGGCACGACAATGTATCCGGGGTTCGATGGATCCTCGCCGTCTGCGGTTTCTTTATGCATCTTTTTTTTTTTTTAATTATTTTCAGCCATAACAACACTGTCAGCTGAGGAACGTCTGCCAATCATTGCAAAGCTACACTGCAAAAACTCTTACCAAGAATATTTATCTTAATTCTAGTTAAAATGTCTCATTTCTTGTCAAATCAAAATCTTATTGCACTTAAAATAAGACGCAGCCACTAAAAAGTAACTTGTTTTTAGACAGTTTTAGTTTATTTCAAGTAAATTTTTACCTGAAATAAATGGAAAAATCACATTTAAAATCTTGCTTGTAATGAGAAAATAAATCTGGTTCCACTGGCAGATTTTTTTCTATTCATTTCAGGTGAAAATTTACTTGAAATAAATGAAAATTGTCTGAAATCAAGTTACTTTTTAGTGGATGCGTCTTATTTTAAGTGTAATGAGATTTGTTTTGACTAAAAATGAGACATTTTAACTAGAAATAAGACAAAAATTCTCAGTAAGATTTTGAGTTTTTGCAGCGTACGTAGAAAATGGCTGCATTCAAGGAACTGAGGGTGTCTCGCTGTGCACCGTTTGCTTCTCCAACGGACCCAAACACCTTAGCCAAATGATTTGATGGGAGGGGCTTTTTTGTTTTTATTTTTTTAACCTCTGCTGCCGCGCGCCGACGTTGCCGCGGGCGCAGCCGCGTACCTGTATCGAGCAGTTTGGTCCGGTGAACAGAGCTTTGTACGCCGACGCCGCCACAGAGAGCGCTCCCTTGACGAGTCCCTCTGTGATGCCTCCCTGGCCCCTGGTGCACAGACAAGGATGTGGTTACGCTTGGGGGTAGGGGTTGCACAACAGCAGCGCTGCAGGAAACTTTAGCCGGTTGGCCGCAGCAAAAGGGTCTTGTCACGAAATCGCAACACAAACGGTAAAAAAAAAAAAAAAACGCAAAGCGCGGGACGTTTCCCCGTCTCGCGGCGGCGAGCTTTCCCGTCGCTACCTTGGCAGCAGAGCGTTGCTGGGTCTGGGGTTGTAGGTCTCGAAGGCACTGGATGCTGAGCCTGCGGATCTCGACAGACCAGATGATACTGCAAAAGAGATAAGATATTAAAACATAAAAAAACAGAAGGAGGAAGCAACACACACGCAAACGTGCATAACAGAAGGCCATTTCCTCCTGCTGAAGCGACAAATCCTAAAAGCCTTTGGTGCTCGCCGGCTTCCTCTCTTCCCGCAAAGGGCAAAATGTGTTTCCCCACAATCAAACTGTTATTCAGACTTGTGCGCTTTGCGATCAGGGGAAGACGGTGAAAACTCACTATTTAAATGGACCCTCGGCTGCTGGGGCTCAAAGGTTTCACGGGCCTCGGGACTGGGATCCTCGGCCAGGTAAAGCGCCTCCGACCTGAAACGACCCAGATGTGAAGGCTCATTCAGTCGACTGAGGGTCTTAAATAAATAAATAAATTAATAAATCCAAATTCCAAAATTGACTGGCATTTAAAAAACACATTTGAAACGAAAAAAGAAGGGAAAAAAAAAGAAAAACCTTGTTGAAAAATGTGTGAAAACAAAAAACTACATGCCAGTAAAAAATAGTCATCCAGTTGCTCAGTTTTCTTATTGATATTCCAATCTAGGAGTAATAAAACAAGCTGCTCTCATTGCATCTTCATGTCACTTCTCTCTTAAAAGCAGGAAACCAAACATCTTGAACACGTGCAAACAAACGTACACTCTCATCCGCACATATTAGAAATCCTTCTCCCGTGTTAAAATTTCCGGAATACATGAATATCCTTAATTTCATAAGTTGAACCGCTAGAATTGAAGACGTCTGGAAACGAGAGGCCTCGGGTTTCTACGTCGCGCTCGTCTCTGCGGAATTTTCAACCGGGATTGGCTTCCAGATGATGTGTGATGTCACAAATCCTGCTTGCGGGCCCCGCCTCTTAAAATCAGGTTTACACTGATCGCGCAGAAACTGTCCTCAAACATTGTGGAAACGGCCTTCGGGTTTGTTTTTTTTTAAACCTCATGAGCGTGTTGCTCGAATCAGTTAAGTTCCAACATTTAAATGTAGAAGCAACACATTTTTGACTGGAGGGGGATTTTAAATAATAAATCTGTCATAAAAACACTATTTGTCATGGATTCCATCTGACCTGGGTGAGTAGGGGATCGGCGGCGGCGGCGGCGGCAGCAGCAGAGGCTCGGGGAGGTACGACGGTGGCACCACCTCGGGCGTGAGCGTCACGGCGTCCAGGGTCTGCGAAGCACACAGCATCTGGTTGACGCTGCTGTGGATGGGCGGGGCGGGCGGGGGCCAGGCGCCAGCGGCGTCGTCCTCGGCGGCGGCATCCTCAGCGGCGGCGGCCGCCACCTCCGCCTGCTGCTCCAGTGGCGCCTCGGAGCCGCTCTCGTGCTCAGCCTCCGGCTGGGCTGAGGCCGCGGCGGCTGCAGTGGCGGCGGCGGCGGGGTCGGGCTGCGACATGGCGGAGCTGTACATGGACTCGCCCAGGGGGCGGCTGGTGTCGAAGCAGTCCGGGAGGACGATGATGTAATCGTCGCAGGAGGACACTGAGGAGGTCTGGCTGCTGACCTGAGGCAACGGGAGGGGAGGGGGGTCATGGCATCGTCAGCTTCCTGAAATTAGGAATATTCTGCCCCCGTTATCCGGACGCAATTCGCGACGCAACGCGACTCAAGACACGAATCCTCGGAACGGCCAAGACACACAGAAGACGACGGCGTGGCTCCTGGAGGCCGCGTCACGAAGGCCACGCTCACCTCATCCCAGTCTTCTCCTCTGGCTCCCTTCTCCCTCTCTTCTTGAGCATCCTTCACGTCATCCAGGACCTCGACCTCCTCGTCGCCGTCGTCGTGGTTTGATCTGAGATGCAGGATTTCGCTCTCGGGTTCCAGCACACCATCTGCATAAAATATTTAAAAAATATATATATATATATCATACGTTACAACAAGGAAGTGTTGCGTGTTGAGCTGAGATGAAGAAACTTAATAACTTTTAACATCTACACAATCAAGCATAACATTACAACCACTGCATGTTCACCATAGAATATAATTTTTGATGATGTTGAACTGAGAAGTGTCCCTAAGACTCCTCTAAGATTTTATTGCCAGGCTGTGACATCTTATATTCTACGGGTAACATGCCATGGTCACAATGTTGCGGCCGATCAGCATCTCCAGCACTGCATCGAAGCAGCCGTTTGATTCTTCCAAGTTCATAAGATTTCATAACCGGCACAAAGAAGGGTTTGTCTTTCCCAGAGACGGATGCACTTATCGTTCATCAGAGGCCTCCGCAAGAGACAGCAGCAACTAAAGTCAAAGGAAGCTTTTGTAAAGTGCGTCTGCTTCAGGGTGCGTGCGCGTGCGCGCGCGCGTGCGCGTGTGTGTGTGTGTGTGTGTTTTGATGGGGGAGGGGAGCAGTAAGAAACAGCTCCTTATTAAGAGGAAGCGCCGCAGAAACACCTCGCGTGGAAGCAGAAGGGACCATTGCGCGACAAAACAGAGGGGGGGGGGGGTCGCCCTCTCACCTGGCCCCGCCTCCTCTTCCAGGGTAACGCGGCTGAGACCTGCGCTGGTGGGCGGAGCTAAACCCCCGTTTCCTTCCTGCGGCGTCTCCGTCTTCTGCGGCACCTCTGCTCTCTCAAAGCAGAAGCTCGGGCCCCGGGAAACCACTGGAAATGTTTTATTGCCGGAGGGGGGGGCGGGGCAAGGGTGGGTGGGGGCAAACAACGACTTTGCATTAAAAATGCAGTACGCTGAATTTCAGAGCGCAAACCGAAAGTGCCGAAAGTGGTTAAAGGAGAAGTAGGTACCTTGCGGTCTGTGGCCGTCGCGCGGGGCTCTGCGCACGGGCCTGTGGTCCGGGGCTTCCTCCAGAGTCAGGGAGCGGATGACGGTCTCGCAGAGGAACTGGGCCCCGCTGATCTCCTCCTCGCCCTCCTCCTGGGTCGCGGGCTCCGCCGGCTCCCTCGGGTGCCTCAGCTTCACCCCTGGGCCACAACGCAACCAACGAGAGACTGTTTTGATGCGAGCACAAACCCCCCTCCACCCATTCGTGCTGTTAACACACCCGGAGGCGTCCTAGCACAAAAACAGTCTTACCAAAAAGCTTTCTGACCCCTGTGACCTCTGCGTCATTTGTTATCTGTGAGGTGATGACCTCTTCCAGCGCCGGCGCATCATGGGGCAGAGGGGATATGCAAGGTGTCAGATCTAGAAACAAAGAGGGATTTTTTTGTGAGAATGTTGAGCGTCGACGTTGAACCTAGAAAAACGTTTTTAGGAGCCAAGATGAAATTTACCGCGCGGCGACTTTACGGCTCGCGTTTACATCTCGAGAGTATCAAGCTTCTCGCTGCTTACCCACGGGCGTGTTGTGAGGAACCTTCTCCAGCTCTTGAACAATATTTATATCCAGTAGCTCAAATGACAGTAGATCCTTAAAAAAGAAAAGAAAAAAGGAATAAAAACACAGAAGAGATGCAGAGGAACGAACGCCGATCTCCCGATCAGCGATCCGTCCGTCATCGCCTGCCCAAGTGAGGGCAATCCGACGCAAAGCCAATGTTCTAAACAACAGTTGTGGATTGGTGGCCGAGCTTCGGGGCTCTCTGAGTGTGCACCTGTGCCGTCAGCAGGTCGACTGAGGGGAAGTAATAGTCTTCGTGGTTGAGGTCTACGGACATGGCGGTGCCGCCGTCCCTGGACCTTACCTCCTTCGCCTTCTCCACCGGCCTCAACTGCTCCTTCTGAAGGACAAGATCAGCGGTGATTAGCGTCCGCCCGGAGGTGATCGCGTACCGCAAACCGCGCCAACGAGGGCCCCGCCCTTTGAAAGACTAACTGCGCGATTTTAAAACATCTGAAAAGAGCAGACGACCCCCGTGGGATTTTTTTTTTTTTCTACATCCGAGTGTTATTTTTCTTAAATCATTTCCATTGTTGCCCTGGAAATCTTTCAACAGGGAAGTTAAAAAGCATCACTTTGATTACTGCCGTGTCATGCTAAACATCAGCGTCATAACAATGACTAAACGAAAACCAACTAAATGCCACGCAGAAGAATCTCAAATGTGGCACGTCAGACGTCAGCGGCTGCGGCAGCGGTGGCACGTCATTGGTCAGCAGACTTGCCAGTCGTTTGGTCTGATGTTCCAGCGCGTTGCGGCTGTTGCCGGGGTCGACCACGATGCTGCACCAGACACGCGGGCCAAACTGGCAGCCGCAGTGTGCCAGTCGCCAGTGGGAGGTGTACGTTCCCTCCATCACGGGGGCGACAAAGGACACACTGACCACGCCCACTTGTCCGGGCAGCAGCAAGGGGACTGGCACCTCCCTCTTCTCCTCTGACGCCAGGCCGAGGTTTCCCCACATGAACACTAGCTGGGTGCACGCACACACACACACACACGCA
>CAAKHG010039161.1:29774-67685 GCA_901007715.1 Dactylopterus volitans | reverse complement strand
ACACACACACACACACACACAAACACACACACACACACAGGTGCCGAGACGGACAAAAGGTGCAGCCGCGGCGCCGATAAGCAAACGTGCGGTTCTCATAGGAGCCTGCAGATGTCACACTCCCTGCGTTCAACCAGCAACCCAGCGGGGGGAAAAAAAACAACAAACGCTGCCGTCATGTGAGGAGCAGGAGCGACCATTTCTGCTCTGCGACGTGTGAACGGCCCGTTATTGAAAAAGACGGGCGAAGTGCAGCATGCACTGGTCGATATTTTGGTCTGGCAAACAATCGGCGGCTAAAGTGTCGAGCAGGCAGACGGCGACGTCGTCTCCCACCGGAGCCGAGTTTCTCATGATGATTATTCCTCGTGCGTTACAAGCTCTGGTTCTGAATCCGGCCGGGTCTGATAACTGCTGAGAGAAGGACTGCACACGGGTGTTTTGAGCAAAAAAAAAAAAAAAACACAACAAAAAAACCCGCTAAACTCGTTTGTTCATTTTGTCGATGATACGGTGGGATTATCAGAGCGTTTTTGAAAAACACTCTCTTGCTGGTGAGCTGATGAGAGACTAAACAATTCAATCAATTTATGGGCTATAAAACCAAAACTATGAGCTAAAAAGCTCTTTACACCTACAGAGTTAACCTACACCTACATTAATCAGGTATGAAATATAAGTTAATGCAGGTTTTTTGGATTTTGGATTAATTTTGCACTGTTTTGTATTTTCCTTTTTTTTTCTGAATGAAGACGCACAAGAAAGACACATAAACTGACCCACATCACACACACACACACACACACACACACACACACACACACACACACACAGGACAGCGAATGGCAGAGTTGAGAGCTGGGAGTCAGTTTGCTGGGCTTTTGCGTGACGCCCGGCTCACACGCCGTTTAAAGCTGCCGCGCGCGGCGGGAATGTTAGCATGGCAGGCTGCGGCTGCCCAACATTCGATCCGCCTCATCAGTGATTTCTGTTGCCTGGCAACCTCACTGTGACGACGGGACGCCAGGAAGTTACTCTGCCAGTCGTCCATCCCAGAGGGAGAAAGTTAAGTGGAGCTTCCGGACTGCGGCATGTGCAGCATGTGCCACGTTAAAAGTCAATTGTGTCCTGACACACTGCAGGAATAAAGAATAAAGGCTGCATGTTTCTTTAAGCAAAGCAAGTGACTGAACAAAGTAACAGAAACACTGGAAAATCATAATTTGGGTAATCATCGGAATCTGAAAAACGTTTGTAATGTCAATTTGTAATGTCAATTTTTGTGTCAGATGTGTCGATTTCATGATTTTTGAAGTCGTGCTTCTCTCCAGTTGTCCCCGTTATTTTGTCCACCCGCTGGAGCATCGTCCTGCCTACCCTCCAGTCCGTTGGCGATGAGTCCGTTGGCCTTTTTGCATTCCGCCGCGGTTCTGCTGGAGCAGCCGTTGGTCTGGCTGTTGGGGCCCAGGATCGGCCCGGGCCCGCCTCCGCCTCCTTCCGGGTACAGCGGGGTGTTGGGAGGCGTCAGGAGGCAGGAGAGGTCCGGGTTTGCAGCTCGCGGGTGGTGGGCGGTGCCGTTCCTCCGGAGGCTGTGTGTGTGCGACTGGCCCGGAGGCCTGTCGCGCCCTTTCTCCTCCCCCGTCTCGGCGGCCGCCTCATCCCCGGCGACCCCGGAGCGGGGGCTACTGTGGGCCGGAGGCAACAGCTCCCGCTGGAAACGGGAGGAGACAGTTTGATGCTGGATAATAAACGTGAAGAAAAACCATATGTTTTTTGCCGATGCAGCGTTCTCGTTGCGGTGCAAAGGAGGAGGGTCGCCTGTAATATTGTTAAATGCTTCATGACTTTATGGGCCACAATTTATCATTCGACACATTTGTGAATGTATGCGTTTCCGTGTGTGCGCGCGCGTGTGTGTGTGTACATACTGTATAAGGGCGCAGTAACACTAGGGATTATGGTCTAGTCAGCCGTTCCCACTAATTACACAGCCTAAAGACTAATCAGATTAACCATGATTTAACCATGTCTAGGTTTTTGTGTGTGAGTGTGTGCGTGCGCGCGCGCGCGAGTTGGCTGGAGTAGAGGGTTTTTGTCTTTCAGTTATGGGATTATGAGGAACTCCTCAACAAGCACAGCTGCTGAGGCACATGGCCTGGATTACGGTTAGTTTAGGTGTGTGTATTTGACAGTGCACGCCTGCGTGTACCTGGGCGTTTGTGAGCAGCACCGCTACGGAGCTGCAGATCTTGGGATTGAGGATGCTTTTTTTGTGAGGGTGTGTGTGTGTGTGTTCTGCGCTCTCTTTTAAGACGGGGATTGAGAGGGCGGTTTTGAGGCCTGGAGTCGGGTCCGGGCTCAGTTTAGGGTCGGGCCGGTGGTGGAACCCGGAGCACGCGTTACGTCGCTGAGTGTGTTAGGCGAGCGAGCGCCGTCCTGACCTGTACGTCCGGCCAGTCCGCGGTGTTGGTTCCGTTGGAGTGTGTGTGCACGCTGGGGGCGTTGGCCTGCGTCTGCGTCTTGGTGCGCAGCCCCCAGAGGTAGTGGCGTATGTAGAGCAGCTGCCGGTAGATGCTGTCCTCCACGCACTCGCTGTCCAGGTCGACCCGGAAGCCAGCGCTGGGCAGCACGATGGGGGGGTGATTCTCAAAGCTCTCCAGCAGGTCCACTGCACACGGACACTGATGTAAACACACTCATGTATACACACACACACACACACAGCAGGGGTAGCCATAAAACTCCCCGTGAACAAACTTGTCACTTACCGTTTTTTTTTTCTTCTTACAATGTGAATTTTGTTTGCTTTGATGCTTGTTAAGGCTGCGAGTTTTTGCTTCGGCAAATTAACTCCTTTACCTTTCATGGCCAATTAGACCTGACTGAATGAGTTTTGAATCAGCTGACTGTACAATTAATTTCTATTCTGGTTGTTTGACTTTTTAAGAAGGATTGTGAACTGATATGTTGACTTGTCCGAGGTAAATTGTTTTTAAAAAGTGGACATTTTAGCAGTGTAGCTGCAAAGTTTCAGCTGTGGATCTCTAATCATCCAGCGACAGCTTAACATCACCTACATGATAAATGTATCACTCAGAAATGAGGGCCTTCAATTGACATTACTGTAGTGAACAATTCAATTATCTAAAAAAGCCAATGCTGAAAAAAAACAAAAAACCCACATGTACCTGTTCTGTAAATGTAGGCCTCGTCCTCACTGCTTGGTTGCCATGTCGGGACGGGGCCTATCTCCACCGTGTGCTGGTACTGGCTGAGAATCCTGTGCAGCTGGACCGGTTTCAGGGTCGGGTGCTCGCTGGACAGCGCTCGCCAACTCAACTGCACACCGCGAGAAGAAAGGAGGAAGAGGCAGAGGAGGAAGGTTTATTTCTTTTTTTTTTTGTTCTCCCTCTCTCTCTCTCTCTCTCTCTCTCTAGGGCCGAGACGCTGTGTGGGCAGTCACGAGCTGGTCCTGATGGACCTTCATCGGCGATCAGCACCGAGTTGCTTTACTAAAAAAAAACGAGTGTGATAGATGTAGAAAACTGCTTCTGCCAACCAAAGCTTTCCTCTCCCCATTAAAATCTAACAGACACGTATGAGCTGCATTATGTATGCAGAGCAGAGCAGAGCAGAGCGGCGGCGGCGCCTTTGTTGCAGGCAGTTGTCTGCCTGCTGGGTTGTTTTTGTTTTTTTTGTTGTTGTTTTTTTTTTTGTTATGAGCAGATTTCACGAGGTAGACTCAGGAAAAAGGGCAGATAAACTAACTATCAACTGTTAAAAAAAAAGAAGGCCTTTCTACTCATATAATATAAAATCGATGCCCATCTGTCCTTCAGACTGTGTAAGCAAGTACAAAATAAACAACCCCGCAATGCCGTCTCACGTTGCCTTTGATGCAGCGATGAGGTACTTATTTGACTATTTTTAACACATATCTGCATATTTTTGTCCTAATTTATTCCTGAAAGGCCATGTATCTGCGCGTAGAGGGAAAAACAACAGATAACCATGGTCAATGCAGCAGCTTCAGCTAATTATATTGGAAAACTGGTGTACTTAAAATGTTAGTCTCATATAAACAACTTCAGGAGCAGGTCTCTAAATAAATATATATATATTGCTAGATATATGTAGCGATGGAGCAATGTCAATATCATTTACAGTGTATTGCAGATAAAAACATAACAGATGTTGTCCCAGGGCGCAGGTGTGGATTTTATTCATAGAGACCTTAAATTACTCCATGGGAGGACTTTGGTAATCTGTATCTCCTGTCTGAGTGACTATGAAAGTGTGTGCGCGTGTGTGTGTGTGTGCGTCGTCACCTGCGTGAGCTGCTGTGGCGGTGTGGCCAGTATGGAAACGGTGCTGTTGAGTTTGGTGAAGAATTTGTCCGCCAGGTGTCCCAGGCCGGATCTGCTGGCCCACTCCATGACCATCCGCAGGCAGGCCTGAATCTGCAGCACCTTGGACCGCTGGAACCAGCCACGTGACGGACCTTCACAACGACACACACACACACACACACACAAGGGTCGTGCATTCCATCAGTCACTGCGGCGCTGCAGGGCTGTATGAACACCTCGAGCAAAGAGAACCTAAAAGAGCCGCTGTTGTCCGTGTGTGTGTGTGTGTGTGTGTGTGTGTGTTGTGTGGCGACCGCGATATCAATTCTAATTAATTTGATATTGTAAGTCAAGGAAACAACAGCGAGCGGCCGCCGCTCGCCGCGCCCGCTCGCCGCGCCCGCTCGCAGAATACAAATCGGCTGCTGCAGAGCGGCTCGGCTGACTGGACTGTTGCTCGGCGCCGCGCGGCGACCTGCTGCACAGCCTGCATTCCTCCCTCAGCCTAATCCGTCCTCTCTCTCCGTGGCACATCAAAGAACTGAAAGGAAGTTTGGTGGCAAGTTAAGCGGGCAGATAACCGCAAATCTGGCAGTCGTCAAGCTGGCATCCCATAGTTTGTCAATCTGTCATTGCATTACCTCATGGCAGCCATAATTCCTTTTTAAGCCTGCCCCCACCGCCCCGCCCCCTTCGTTTGGTGCAAACAACGGCAAACACCCCGCTGACGCCGGGCATCGTTTGACGGTTCTCACCACTGGCGCGGAAATGACACTCGCGGTTTGACAAAAATCCCAAAATGGTCTTTATTTTGCAAATTTTTTTTTTTTATTTTCAATTTAACTTGGGTTAGGGTTACGACTGCAGGTGCTGAGGGTCAGGGCGCTAACCGCGACGATGCCCGCGCGCTGACCCTCAGCAAGTATGCTTACCATGTTCATCGAATTAGTTTAGCGTGTTAGCATGCAAATATTTAATGATTTGCATTAACACAAGGTACAGCTGTGGATGATTTTTTTTTTTTTTTTGCAGGCATTTGAGCGTAAACCAAAGTGGGTTTTTTTTTCCTTTTTGTCCTACAGCAGGAACAGCAGAGCTATAATTGATTAACTTAATTACGGGTAAATTCAATTCAGCTGCTTCAATTTCAGGGCCCCGGAACGGTTGCATGATGGCCGCTCGTCACACTGCCATGTCTTGCTGGAACATTTGAACGCGACAAAGCCGCCGTCATTATTGCCGAGTGACATTTGTGCTGTTCCTACGACGACCAGTTCAAAGCATTTGCTGCCAAAAATGTCAGCCGGATGAATTTAAACGCCGACCTACGACTGGTAAGTGATCACAATTACATTAATCCTGCCTAGACATTTAATCTGCTGGCAGTCCATCTTGATGCCAGACGAACAATCAAGCGATGACTGGATTCATCCCCTGAACTATGTAAAATTTGCATGAAATATCATGACGATCCGTATGAGAGTTGGTGGAACTAAGGATTGTCTTTGTTGACCCCTGACCAAAGATACTCTCATACAAAGGAATTACTACAAAAATACTACAAACACATGTCTAGCGTCGAGTGGCTGCAAACTACAACGTGCAATGTCCTCACATCTCATGTTACTGTGATGAATAATACTGTACATCAGCTGGCATTTTGCGTATAAAACTATGAACGCAGATAAAATGTCGAATTCATGTTGACAGACAGTAATTCATTACTTTGAGAGGTGTATTTATTTCTCTACAAAATCCTCTCCTGATTTTTTTTTCTTCCTATTTCAATATAAAAATTAAAGCCAAAGTTCTCACATTTCAAATCTGGACTGAGAGAAAACAGCTCTTTAAATAAATATTCCTGCATGGAAAAAAACACATGTATAAATTGAGTTTGATAGTCCATCTGATACGGCCAGTAGCTTTTGGTAGCGGCGTTTGATAGCTGCTGCTGCTGCTACGGACGCATTTTAGCGGCTACCAGCGAGCGCCGCGGCTGGCCGCTAAGCTCTAAGCTCAAACGCGCCCGCTCACAGATTCTCTCTCCACAGGTTAGACGGGAGGACCCAGACGACGAACAGGCCGCATGTGCAGACAGATAACGCATAACCCTTCAAATATTCTGCCATATGTCTTGGATGCAGCCACACATACGCACCCGTGGGTAATAGGCTTATGTCTGGGCATACAGTAATCTATGTGCGAGGCATCGCAAACAGACGAGACATCACTTAACCTCCGCGAAAAGGTGTCATAATGCTTCACAGCGGTTGGTTTAAGCGCGCTGACCTTAAAGCACACACACGCACACACACACACAAAAAACCCACCCTGAACTCGGAAACGAAGAGGATGATAAAGAGTATCGGGTTGCAGACGCGATCTATGACAGAGCAGACGCCTGAACCACGTGAACGTCGCGTTGCCATAGTTCCAGTTTGTGCAGCTATGTTGGTGAGGGACGCCTTGATTTGACTCATCCTGCTGAGGTCATTCTAAGAAGAGGAAGATATTTCGTGTGTCTTCGTTGGCGTTGGGATTAACTCGCGTGTTAAGGTTCCGGGGAAAAGAGGCCCGGGGGGATGTCGCTCGCTGTCCTCACAAATGTAGCTGCTCGAGTGTGTGTGTGTGTGTGCGTGTGTGTGCGCGTGCGTGCGTGCAAATTGCAGCGCGCCCAATGCAAACGTCAGCGCTACCTGCTACACACTCACTCCACTGTTACCATGGACACCATCAGCGGAGAAATATCAATGAGAGACAAAAAAAAGGGGGGCCGGGGAGGGAGCCAGACAGGCAGAAGAGTGGGAGAAGAGAGGAGTTGGAGGTGGAGGTGGGAGGGGCGGCATCTGCATGAGTATAGAGCCATTTTTCTCCTCCTGCTTTTGCTAGACGTGATCTCTCCTGCCTCCGCTGGCTAATGAAGACGCACGGCGCGTGCGCGTGAACGTCTGCGCGCGCGTCGAGTGGAGGGCGTGGAGAGGTGGGAGACGCGAGGCAGCCGGACAGAAAGCCGCCGGTAAATTGTATTTAGACCATTTAACGGGAAGCTAGCAAGGCTGTCTGGGCAGCTGAGCGGCCGTCCAGCCTTTTACCCTTCACTCTGCCCTTTCCCCCTGCCCCCCCCCCTCCTTCTCTCTCACCTCCATCCAATCCCACCTCTAGTCTTCTTAGTCTCACCCCCTGAAGGCCAGATGGAAGGAGGAAGGCAAGGAGGAGGAGGAGGAGGAGGCGGCGGAGGATGAGGGTGGAAAGGGATCGCAGATCGGGGAAGGGCACTGAGGACAAATCTTGGTTGGACTGTCAAAATGCTGACAAGGACGCGAGGACGCTCTCCCGCCAGCAACCGCGCCAACCCTGAGGGAGGCCTAATGGAAGAGGGCGCGCGCGGGCGCCTGCCGTCCTACCTTTGTCCATCAGCTGGTTAAACAGCGACACGTTGGAGAAGAAGAAGAGGTAGGCGAACATCTGAGCCTGAATCTCCGGGTGGACCTGGTAGCCCTGCAAAAGCTCCTGGGCACTCTGGAACACCTGCACGAGAACGTACATGCGGGTGAACACGTTACTGCGGCCGGTGTTGAGAAAACACATTTGTCCGTGGCTTCTGTCAGTCATCCCGTGCATAAAAATACATATAATCCAGCTCTTCATTCAAGCTTACAACTCATCGACTCCTCTGAGGGTCCCATATCAAACACAGATATTACTGCCTCATGCATCATTAATATTTCCTTACAGTACAGCACAGAAGGGCCGCGCCAAATACTTTGCAGACAATATATCTCCAAAAGGATTTCAAGTAAGTTTGGTTTTAGCAAAAGGCACTGCAGCATTTTGGGTTTTTTTTTAATTAGTGATCTACTGGCATCACAGTGAGGTTTAAGGGATTCAAAGAACAGTTCAAAAAGAGAAAAAAAAAATCACAAATCATCTGCTCGCCGCTGCGTCGATGGATGGGTGAAGTTTTGAGGGTAAACAGCGTTGCAGCAAAATCCAATATATTTGAACTCAACGGCGACCACTTCTTCAAACGTAAAAAAAAAAAAAAAAAAAAAAACACGAAACGCCTCCATGCTGCTCCTGTGGCGTTATCCAAAATATTCCCAGACATTCAAATCGGACTTGAAACGGCATCATTAAACACCATGTTTTTTTGGCCTAAATGTTGCCATTTTCCTGCTAGCATGGAGCTACGTTCATGCTGGCGTGCATGCACACACACACACACACACACACACACACACACACACACACACACCCTGCACGCGCTGATCTCGGTTCGTGGCCCTTGAGCGAGAGCTTGTGCGCTCGGTGCATGAGATCATGGATGCAGCTGCGGGCCAGTAGGATAAAAGTGGCAAGAAGCCAGTTGTATTGGATTTGCCTGCAACATTGTTTACTTCTGAAACTCCAAAAGTGTTTAGTGCCTCCCCGCCCCCACCACCACCACCACCTCTGTCCTCCACACACCCCATGGCATAGTGGTGAGTAGATAATGAGTGAATTTGGGTGAACTACACCGTAAAGAAAGTTTCCCATCAAATTGTCGAGCAAGTCATTCTAGATCTTTTTTTCCATAAACTGGCATAAGGTTCTAAGTAGGAACAAATGTCGAAAAACAATGTCTGACTGTCTCGACCTTTGCGATATTTATGAAGGTCATATGAGGTGAAGTAATATAAAGGAGATGTCCCATTGACCATGTCCTGTGTGTGTGTATATAATATATAATTTTAGATAAATTGCACTTCGTCATAACCAAGTTTACACTGTAAATATGCGTGACTGCCTTGTTTTCTGCGTGTCATTTTTTTTTTTAATTCAACAAATGCATTACCAAGGACTATCATACACACATGGTGTCAAAAATCTAATTTTATAAAAATGTGTAATTTCCATTAGCATAATTCGCATGGCACAGAACAGCTGTGTACTTTTCTTTTCTATGGGACCACATAGAAAATTCAATTTACAATAATTACATTAGATTGCTTTCATAATTTGAGTCTTTTTTTCCCTTTTTGTGTATTCAAGAACAAAATCCAATCTGGAATTTTTTTTTTGACATTTCTAACTAACATAAATTCACACTCAAGATTGTTTTTGTAAATTTACTCTAAAATGACCCATACACTGAACATCCGCATGCTAGTCTGACCAGGCTTTTTGCCAAATAATGAGCCTCATGCATGATGATCGTTTTCCACTTTTTCTCTTAAGAAAATCCTTATTTCACGTGTCACGTGGAAACATGAGTCGAATTTCAACCACATGAATATTTCGATGGATTCCACTGGATCCTAATCAGCATGTGAGTGACACGCAATTGGTCGTTAGTACAGCGAGAATGGCCAGAACAAACCCGTGTGAGTGCAACCAACTTTGTCAGGCAAAAGAAAATCAATACAAGAAACAATAGAGAACATAAGAAAATGTCATCAAAGAAAAGCAAAAGATAAGAAATCTCTGTGGTCCAAGTTTCATTGGAAGAAAAAAAAAAAAAAGACTACATAAAAACTTTTATTTTCAAGTGTGAGCAGCGGGGTGACAGGTCCTGTTAAGATCCAGAAAACAGTCAGGCAGGTGTGCTGACTTATAGGTTTATTTTATAAGTAAATGATTTATCTTATTAAAACTACTTGTCTTAGAATATTTTCTTAGAATAATCCCCACGATCATGTGCTCCATTAGATTTCAGTCATACTTAAAAAGAACAAGTGAGAAAATATTAACGAATGCCACAAAAAGCTCTTCAACTGTTCATGTGCACAATTTAAGATCAAAGCTGTGCCTCTATAGTTCATGCAGGGGGCCCATTGATTCTAGGAAAAGGCATTTTCAAAATGACGCGCAACACACCGAGTTGTGGACGTGAATGGACATTTGAGGTCAGCGACGACATTCCACGATAAGCTCATTGAACTGTGCAGCGATGAAATGCAGCGCTCTCACCTGCAGCACCCTGCGCACAGGCTCGGGAAACCCGACACCTCCTTTCCAGCAGGGCTCGGAGCTGTCGACTGGGAATGGATTACAGTCCAACAAACCTGGCAACACTACATAAAGAGCCTGGACACACACACACACACACACATGCACACACAGTTATGTATGAAGGTAATCCGAAATTGAAGAGTAACTTTTCACTGCGCGCGTGTGTGTGTCCTTGTGAACAACACTCCTGTGGGAGTCAGTTATTAGTCATCCGGTCTCCTTTAAAAAGACGATTAAAAAAATTTAAAAAAAAATCTCGCTCATTAAGAAGATGGCACTGTTGCCACGGTGACAAATTACCTTGGTGATGTAGTAGACACATTGCTGGAAAGTGTACATGATCACTTCTTCCAAGATAGTCATTGCCTCCTCATTGGCTGATATGGTTGCTGATAGCAGAGACTCCTTTGACCCTGGACGGAGATGACAGAGATGTAAGCATACTTAAGAGGTCTGGACAGCCGGGGAAGGAGGGAGCGGAGGGAGGAGTGCAGCCGCATCAGTATGTACTGCATGTCAGTGTGAGTAATGGCTGCCCGGCCACATTGTTTCCACACATCATTCAGACTCTTCCTCCGTGTGTGTGTGTGTGGGTGTGTGCACCTTGCAGTATCTCTATGCTGTGCGTGTACGCCGGCGCTCTTTGCTGTATGAAGTAGAGGATCTCGATGGAGTTGGACATCCAGAAGAAGATGGTCTGCAGGTCCGGGACCAGGTCTGAGATACTCAGCAGGGATAGGGAGGCCGGGTCCTGGCTACATGGGCACGCAAACAAACACACACACGCGCGCACACACACACACACATGCAGGGGATGGAGGGTTAAACATTTTTCGGTAGCTGCATTGACATATTCGGTGATGCTAAACGAGCGTGCTTTTCTTCCTCCTCTTTCCTAAAGGTGGAATGTGATACTCACTGCTGAGCCTGCTTCTGAGCCAGCTCCTTTGTCTTCTCCTGCAAGGCGCGCGCGCACACACACACACACACACACACACAACCACACACACGTAGCAATTAAGTGCTCATTAAACTTTTAGGATGTGCGTAGGAGAGCCACACCTCAAGATGCTATCGCTAACCTGTGGAACAAAATACCGCTATCATATTTACAAAACATAATACACCATGGCTGAAGCGCTAAACAATTCCTTCCATCAAGCCGGTGCCAAACCGAGCCTCACGCTGGCCATACTGCCGCCGCGCGAAGCCATCAAAAAAAAAGAAATCGGATCAAACAAAATAATTAACTGTGGTCGAACACACAGGCGTCGACTTATGGAGCTTTTTGGCGATTTCTAGAAGCTGAAATGGAAACTAATCTATTCATGGGATTAGCCATCAAACCTTTCAGACATGCAACAAATGTGTAGCATTCAGTAAAGGTGTCAGATATCCAAAGCTGGAAATTAATCCATAGTTGGATTCCAAGGCTTGTTTACGCATTCTTTAATCAGGTTTTTAGATTTAGGAAATCTTCAGACTATAATCTAGGCCGGCAAGCGTCCCCATTTAACACTGATGCACGGAGCAGCTTGGCACATTTTGTAGCACGGAGACAACAAGGGCTAGAAAACGTTCCTATTCCCGTGCTGAGAAGTTTGGTATCGGAACTGAAACCCAAGTATCATATTGGCGCTGATATTTTCAAGAGTCGGCCTGAAAACCGAATCAACATTTTCAACCAAATCCCTAAAAAAAATCTCTGAAACTACGAACAGGATAAGGTGTGTGTGTGTGTGTGTGTGTGTGTGTGTGTAATACAGTACAAAATGTGATTAACTATTAACAATTCACCCGACCTGACCCGACACGGCTGACCGGTTTCTCTCCACATGAGGTCATCTTAAGAAGAGACCAAAATACCGGACAGAGTCGGAGGAGGAGGGGGCCGGGGGGGGGTTTCGAGCGGCGAGAGAGCCACGGGGACACTGACCCATGCGATGGTCTGGATTCGACGGACCATCTTGAGCAGCAGCTTCCCGAAGCTCCCCGGCGGGAAAGTAGAGGCAGAGTGCTGTATGCACAGACACAGCAGGTAGGCCGGCGTCAGTTTATGGTCATCTCCTGCACGACAAAAAAACAAAAAATGGCTGGAGGAGTCAGTTCGCCTAAGTTCTGGAAAAAACAAAATAACAAAACCTCCAACGCCCCCCCCCCCCAACCTCCATCCACCACGGTGCATATAGCGCACTGATTTCCATAAATGAATTTGACAGCAATGTCTGTGGAACATCAAAAGTAACCAGCACACCGATTCTTGGAAGAGGCGTGGTTGATAAATGTCAGCAGCTGCATGTAATTTTACATCTCAAAAAACATGTCCCCCTACACCCCTCCAACTATATATCCTGTTGACAAGGATGGAAAAGCGATGGATGAATATTTCCACCATTTTTCGCTTCCATCGCTTAATCTAAGTGTGTGCTTAATTCAGTGTGTTGGCAGTGTGTTGGCGGATGATCGCCCCTGTGTGTTTATTCTAGTCACTGTTGCACTCTTGTCTCATGTTGTGTGCTAAATTAAAAAGAAATCGCATGAATTACAACTGAAAGTCTGAAATATTTCTGTGCAAATGCAAATAATATTTGCACGGCTACATATTAGACACATGATATTCTGTAATTTGTGTGAAAGGACCCTTTAATGCAACTCCGCTGTATCATGCACCTGGAAACTTATGTCAAGCAAATGTTTAAATTGAGAGCACCGACCTCCAGGTTCTATGAGGGAAATAATCCTGTTCAACAGCTGGTCCTCATGTGTCTGGTCAAACTCCAGCTGTAGCCTCCTTTTCTGACCTCCTCCGCCGCCTCCTCCGCCTCGCCCGCCTCCTCCCTCCCCTCCCGACAAACTCAGGGCCCCTCCTGCCGATGTCCCCCCGCTGCGGGGTTTCACCAGGTGAGGTTTGAAGGTGCGCCTCGCGGCCGGAACGCTCGACACCTGCGCCGATCTGTCCTTCAGCACGGAGCCGCACATCTTGCAAGTCTGGGCCCCGCCCTCGCCCTCCTCCGCCCCTGCGTCGTAAAGCTGCCCCAGGGTGCGGAGGCGTGCCAAGGTCTGAGCTGGCAGCGGCTTAGCGCCAGTGGGATCCTTGTACAGGAAGATGTAATGCGCTCCAAAGGAGAGGAGGTCACCGTGTCGCAGCGTGGTGGAGCGCTCGCAGCGGGAGAAGTTCACCAGGACGGTGGCGTGCAGCACCGGCTCGACGGCCACGCAGGTGCGCTGACCCTCCGCCGGCTCCTCGCCCTTGTTGTTGCCGCCGCCGGCGGCGTGGCGGCGCGGCGGCGCGGGGACGCGGCGCAGGCGGCAGTGGAGCGGCAGGATGTCGGGGGAAAACAGGCAGATGTTGGGGCGGGCCGACGGCGTCTCCTGACCGACGGTGTGCTGCTCGCGGTTCAGCAGGTACACCAGGCAGTCCTGCGACACACGACGTACTCATTAGAACGGATGTCATTACTGGCCTCGCCCTCCCGGCCTCTTCACCAGCCTCACCTGCCGGTTGTATCCCTGCAGCAGCAGGAGGTGTGGCGACTGGTAGAGGGAGTGCCTCACCCCGCCTCCTCCCCCCTGACTCGCGTCCTCTCTCCTGCGTCCGCCGGAGGCTGCCTCGCGGTCTCTGCCCCTCAGGGGTCCCGGCAAGGTGGAGTAATAGCGCTTGGGCTCCTCTCCGACTCCCAGCTGCACGCACACAGTGTACACACACATGCACTCGCTCATGACTTTGTGCGGGCCGGCGGGGGCTTTCGCCACCAATGACAATCAATCACTCTTGACGGGGCGCCGACGGGAGGCTCCACCTGGTTGAGGCTGGTCTCGCTGAGGCTGCGGCAGAAGGACGAGTTGCTGGACCGAGGCAGGGTCAGCGTCCCCTTCGCCCTGTTCCTCTGGAGCTTACGAGCCTGGGCATTAATGTCTACAGGGAGGCAGAGAGAGGGAGATAGACAGAGAGAGAGAGAGAGAGAGAGAGCGCGAGGGGAGAGGAGTAAAGGGCAAAAAGGGAGAACAGGAGGAGAATAATAAAGAGATGCGAGATGGAGAAGAGGAAGAAGGGGAAAGAAGCCGGAAAGAGAGGCAATGAGAGGAGAGCAATAAAGAGACGTGCGATGCAAGCGTGTATGTTTGAGTCATGAGTGAGCGAGGAGGTCTCGGGCTGCGGGCGGGCGGGGGCGCGCGTGCAGTCGCGTGCGTGAGCGGACGCTGAGGGGAACGGAATGAGGCGGAAGTGATTTGATTGGAGGCAGATGGGATAAATGGCGCTGGATGGCGCAGCGGGGTGAGGGGAGGCCCGTCGTGGCGATGCCGCACGCGCGCACACACACACACACACACACATATGGCGTTTCACACTGGTTAAAATCACTGGCAATGGGGGTGGCGCTGGTGACAACGCAGGTAGAGGTGGTCTCCATGGCAATGACTTGACAGCCACCCTACCTGAGGCCAGTCCCCACCTTTAGAGCCGGACTGAGCCGCTCGACCAGTCCGCAGTGGGGAGCTCCTGTGCTTGCCCAGCCCAGACCGACCCATTAGAGCCGCCAGGAATTGGGGGGTTTTGGTCCCTACAGCAGGGTGGGAGGGGTTAAGAGGCTGAGAAAAAAAAGACCCCCGGCCCCTCACCACCAAAACACCCAAGCACGGATTAACCCCCCCCCCCACACACACACACACACATCATCCACTGTACACACGAGTCTTGCATGCGGTGCGGAGTAGTAAGAGGAGACACACAGTTAAAGGAGTGAGGTGGAGGATTTTCCCCGCCCGACGTATCGCCGTCAAATTAGCCTGATGCACACTTGTTACACCTTGTTTCCCCTTTTCTTTCTTCAATTTATATGCTTGTCTTTGGTTTTATTAAAAAGACATCCAATTAGTTTTTTTTTTCCCTCATAAAGGGCTGCAGGTGATTTAAATGCGAGCTAATTTGAGAGTGCAGAATATATCACCCAGGGGGTAACGGTGCAATTAATTTGGCCGTGATATGTTCTCGCGTTTAATGAAACTCCTACAGTACCTTTAAAGTGCTGTCTCGTTTCAACGGGCACACACACGCACACACACACACACTGTTCACACATGCTCATGCACACTCACACCTAAACAAGAGGAGGAGGGGGGGAAAAAAAGGCAGCAACAAGTGATACAGAGATTCAAAAATACATATCTCCACAGTCAAGAAAGGGGGTTAGTGTGAAAATGGAAATATGCGCATTAATATGTGTTTTGTCATAAATTAAAGCAATTTTACATGAGAAGGAATCATTTGCGGTGGTGTTATTCAGTGATTTAGCAAGGATGTCAATACAGATGAGGTGTTTATGGAGTAAGGCTGCCGGTAACCTGAATGCTTGTCGATGAAATCCATCGAAATACCAAAACCCCGAGTGACCTGATCCCACTCGGACCTCTTGTCCGTGTTGCCATAAACAGTTAGAGTTCTATTAAGGGCGGCGCCGTTTGCTGGCTTTTGTGGTCTGATTAAATTTTGTCAGAGGTTGACATGGCAACCGGCAACAATGTTGGAGAGGTGTCAGTGTGGCGGCGAGGTGCAACTGCACGGCTGAAAATACCGGCTCCCTCCTCCTCCCTCTCTCGGAACACTTCTGTGCGCCAACTGTGTGTGTTTATGGGAGTGACTCCCGCGTTACACACAGGGAGGAGTGTGCGCACGTGTGTGTGTGTGGGGGGGGTGGGGGTAATTTCACATAAAGGTCACTTCATGGTTCCTGTACACACACACACACACACACACACACGAAAGGCATAGATTAATATTACTGCATTGCAGATGTAAAGTCACTGGTTCAATTTTGTCATGTGCTTTGCTTCTCATTCACACATCTGCTGGAGTGTTATGTCGTTCACACACTGCGAGCCGTCCCTGCGGGACATTGTGACGCCAGGAGTTCAGCTGAGGGCAGCTCTGCGCAGGTGCCCCGGCAGGACGAGGACGTCACGCCGCTGGAGTGGAGGTGTGTCAATCATTAAAAACACCTGAGAACCTACAACAATCCATAACCCCGGTCGCAGAGGACTCGGCTTTCACTCAGCTGATCGACTAGCTGTCCGTGCAATTCCAGAGCACCGCCTGTGTGTGTGTGTGTGTCTGCGTGTGTGTGTGTGCGCGTGTACGTGTGATTCTTCCAAGTTCTCGACTGTGCATGCGAGTGTGTATCTCCAACAGAAACGCAGAGTCTTCACTTCAAACCACCTCCACATAAAACACTGGTAATCTCACAGGGGCAATATCTTCTCTACAAGGTAATGGCTGTTCTGCATCTCCCCACACACACACACACACACACGTGCACACACGCACACACACACACACGCACACACACTGCAGAGGAGCTAACGAGCTGTGCTTTTCTGCTGAGTTTGACATGTGAAGAAAGGGAGGAAATTAGACCAGCTGCTGTGTGTGTCTGTCTGTGTTTATGAGCCTTTGTGCGTGCGTGTGCGTGCGTGCGTGCGTGCGTGTGTGTGTGTAGGTGTGTGTGTGTTCCCTCACCAGCAGTGATGGTATCCTTCTCCTTGGCATTGAGTTCCTCCACCTCCGCTCTCCTGCGCAGCTCGAATCGGCGAGCGTGTCCTTCCCGGGGCTTCCACAGCTCCTGGAGCAACAGCGGCTTCTCGTTGTCCCCCAGAGCGCGCAGGCATTCAGTCCGCCACCCCACCCCTCCGATCCCGCCCCCCGCCTCCAGACGTCCAATCACGTCGCACAGGACGTACGAGTGGGCCGCGTCCTTGTTGAGCGAGTAGCGCTCCAGCGCCTCCTTGACCAGCTCCTGCGCGCTCGAGCGCGGCGTGGCCAGGACGCTCTTGTAGTTGGCACCGGCGCAGATTTCGTCGCCAAAGATCTTCAGCACCCCGGGGGCCGAGCTCTGGGTGGAGAGCTCGGCCGGGTCGTCCGCCGGTCGCTCGGGGGGCTCGGTGGTCGAGCGCCGGTCCCCGCGGGTGTTCGTCCCGGCCTCTGCTGGGACGCGGTCCCGGTAGCTCAGAGTGCGGTACAGGACCTAGCCAAAACAAAAACACGCATATTTTATCTTTACTTTCCCCAAATCCGACAACAACGTGTGTTTCCTACGCCGTACATTTGAGGGTGGATTCTCTCATCATGCAGTGCCGGCTTCATTTGCTCGGGCTTGGAGACCTCCCTTCCCTGAGATTTCCCCCTCCATCCCAGAGTTCTGTTTGCAGGACTCGCAGCGCTGAAAACTGCATTATAGTGTATAAATATATACCGCCACATCGCTTGAAAGTATATTCAGCATTTTCCCCATGCACCGCAGAGAGCTGACACTAAGCAGCTCTTAAGGTCGGCAGGCGCGATCGCTCCGAGGCGCTGCGTCGCGGAAACAGCTGTCAAGATGGAAGGAACACTCCTCGGAAAGCCCTCTTAAAGTTCCAGTGCTTTTATTTGGACTTTCTCCTCTCCAATCATGTTGGCGTTGGCCGCGCGCGCATGTGTGTGTGTGTGTGTGTGTACGTGCGTGTACCTGTGTGAAGGTCCTGCTCTGGCGCTTCAGGCGGCTCTTGGACGGCAGGGACATGCTGGCCCCGGAGGAGGAACCGTAAAACATGATGCTGCTGCTGTTTCTTTGCTCCACAACTGCTGGGGACACACGCACCAAGGCGGGCGGTCAACATCGCAACGCGTCCTCGTGCGAAAATTGTAAAAAATCTGAGGAGTAACGAACGCCTGGAATACGTCATAAAATCCATTCGCCATGAACGGGCGGTGGGGGAAAAAACAGCCAAGTGCGCGTCTGCCGTACCTTGACACTGTCGCGTATCCTGACGGCGGCGCGCAGCAGCACCAGGTGAAGGCTTACAGTAGACGGCCGGACGGTTTACACCTCATCTCACTGTCACCTGTCACACTGGGAATGACAAAAAAAGAGGCAACGTTTGCGCCTGTGGGGTCCAGCTTGAGATCATTGTGTCACAGGTCTCAAAGAATTCATATGACATTACCACTTAAGGGTTTTTTTTTTCTAGTGACAGGTGTAAAGTGCTTTACCTCCATTTTCAATACTACGCGAGTGCTCGGCTCTGCTGGAATAATCCAGGGAGTTCTGGGCTTAGATCTAGGAATATTTTATCACTGTGTTGTCTCGACTCCGATCAGTTTTTTTTCTGCTAGCTTTGAAATCCGAACATCAGAAACCAGCTTACGTGGTTATTTATCATTTCATATTTTGTTTATGAGATGGAACTTTGCCATGCTAACTTTGTAAATGCGCATAAATTATTGTTATAAGCAGATGATATGTTTGACTTGCATATTCTGAAGGGCTGCAACCACTAAATCTTCATGAAACAAACATTCATAAACTGATTATGATGGTTCCGATGGTCCCTGGGGGAGACTAGTTTAGATTTCTTGTTTATTTCATAAAGTCTATAGAGAAAGGATAAGAATAGACAAAAGGGGCAGGATAACTAGGTAATTAGATAATTGGATAAATACCTGGAACTGTATACTGGATGTGTTCAGGATGATCTTGTTTGTTTTGAGAGGTTTTTTTTGCTTGTTTTTTTAGCCTATATTTTTTTAATCACTTTGTTTTTTTCTTATAGAAAATGTTTTAAATGGACCAATGAGTAAACTTCTGGATGGAGCAAGAGAAAATCTGAAATTCCCAATTTTGGAAAATCTTGATTTGAGGGGCTCAGCTTGCGCGAGTAACCGTCTGAGCCTCACACACACACATTTCGCAGATTTAAAAAAAAAAAGAAAGAGAAAAGCTTCACTTTTTTTTCCCCTCCAAATGACAAACAACTAAAGAATAAGCAGCTACCCTCGATTGTTGCCTGCTAATTCTTTAACGAATCGATCGGCTTTGACTTCAGCACCGATATCCGCCCTTGTCGGCGCTCTGAGTGCATTTCTCCGCCCGTCTGCATTGTTATTTTTGACGTCTCAAACCTGATGAAGCTGATGACACGCGCGAAGGGCGACCAACTCCTGGCCCGCCTCTGCCTACATCCAGAGCAGCAGGCAGGTGCGTTCGGGGTCCACGTTCCTTCTGAGGGCTCTGGACCTTTAATGCTTTGTGTGTGTGTGTGTGTGTGTGTGTGTGTAAACATCAGAACACCTCAGAACATCTCACAGCAGCCGCCACCGCCGCCCCTGCAGACCTGTCAAATGCAAAAATTCAGGGCAGCACCTTCTGCAGCCTGTCCTGGTTTTTTTTTTTTTCCTTTTTTTTTTGTTGCAACTTTCACATCACATGATTTCTTTTCATGCAAATATTTGGCAGGCAGCCTAAAAGATGTTGTTGTAGCTGACTCTGCAAGCACTGGTGGGATAACGTGACTATTTTAAATGCCTGCTAATCCACAGTAATCTGGCTACTTGGCCGCAGTTAACTCAATCCTGAGAACCCCCTCCTGTGTCCACTCAGGAGCAGAGACACGGGCCTACATTTTGCCCTTTTTTTTTTTCATTGACCCAGTAGACAAAAATTACAAAAATTTGTATCCACGTCAAATGAACAAGAACTTCCCCAGCAGAGCAGCCTCTGGCTGGCAGTTTGCCCTTGTAAGAAGGAGGAGAAGGTCATAGTTTAAAAAAACAAATCCAAAAAAAAAAAAAACTGTGTCAACAAACTCTGGTCATACCTAACGAGCTGTGTGATACGCAACTTTTCGTGAATGCGGGCCCGGCGACCGTCCGCTGGTGTGCAACCGTCTGTTTTTACGACTTTTTTTTTTTTTTTAGGCTCGGTGGTCGTCAGTAGCAACCGCCGTGGCAACAAAAGGCAGAAGGAGGCAAAGCGGGGAAGTGAAAAAAAAAATCCTCAGAAATTAATCCGCTGATGAGTCGTCCTGCGCGGCGCCACGCGAGCTAACAGCCCGGCCTCTAACGGCGGCGCGCAGGTGTGTCGAATAATTCAAACCCTGCGCACACGATGATTAATAAATGAGCCCCCGACGCTGCTCCAACGTGTGAGCCACGCTCAACTGAAAAATAAATAAATATATATATATATTTTTTGGGGGGGGAGTTTCAAAACCCCGGGCGCGTGAATAAAATAGACCCTGGAAAAGTTGAGGCGTGCTCCCGGCGGCGAGGAGCGCCGCTCCCGGCGAGGGCTCCCCTGGGTGTCCGCCGTTCGTACTCACGCTGCCTGCAATGCGCGGCTCCATGGGTGCGGGGGAATCCTCCTCGGCGTCTCTCTCATTCCCCCTTCAGTGGAGAGAATCCCCGGTAAAAAAAAAAAAAAAAAAGGTTAAAAAAAAAAATTAAATAAATAAATACAACAACACCCAGCTGCCCTTCCGCGAGCGACACCGAGCCGTCCGCTGCCTCCCGCACGCATCCCCGGAACGGCCAGCTCAACTTGGACGGCGACCGGCCGCTGAGCCCGCCCGCGTCCGTGCGCACATCCCCGCCGAGTGCCCAGCAATGCCCGCTGCCTCCGGCGAGCAGCCGCATTCCCACATCCACGGCGGCTCCGACTCGCCGAGCGCCGACGGAAACAGCCGAGGTCCCCCCCCCGCCGCCGCCTCGCCTCGCCTCGGCTCGGCTCGACTCGACTCGGTCTCCGCACCTGTTCTGCGAGGCCCCAAGTGCGAGCGCGACTCCCCCTGGCGGACGCCGGCGGTACGAGCGCATTACGGGGGTGGGATAAGCGCATGTGCTGTACGGACGTGCTCAGTATTTCATAAATGAATAGAAACGAATGGAATGTAGGAAATACAACCAATAAAGTTGTTAGATAGTTAAGAAAACGCACTCCAATTAAATTTCCCTGCATCATGAAGTCATCCTAGCAGCTTTTATTCCAGGATCTCAGATCCCATTTACTGACTTATTATAAAATGTCACTTTTTTTTTTTTTTTTTGGAAAAGCGGTTATACAAAAATGCATTACACAGTGGAAAGGTTATAAGGAAAAATGGAATAAATAAAGAGTTTGAAATAACATCTTAAAATCACATCTTTTTTTTTGGTTTAATGTAGTTTTTCTGCTTAATTCTCATGACAATTACATTCGTATAAATTATTTGTTTAATGCTGAATACTTCACATTTCCAGAGTTGCTAAGGAAATCTGGGATATTGACCATATAGATGACCACCTGGTTGTACAGGCCCTATGATATTCTATCCTTTGAATAAAATGTTACTGAAATCTTGACTACGACAGTAAGCGAGAAGATACATACATTGTTTTGAGTGATACTCGCAACCTTTTCTACTACTTTTTAACAAGTGTATTGTGTATTGTTGGAGAGGCATAATTACTCTTCTGTGTTAGATAGGTTTTCTCGTTTTCTGTGGGAAACAATAATTCAAGGAAAACATGCAACAAATTTCATTACATTTGTGGCCCTATTGGATTTCTTGGAAAAACCTTATCCAGTTGCTGGAGGGGGTGTTGAAAAAATGTATTTTCTCAAATATTTTTTTTATGATTTTTATGTCTTCATTATGCTACTGTACTGTATATTCCCTGGCAGTCAGTGGAACTTCTTGTCTCGTCTTACCTTCTCCCGCTTATCCAGGTCGCTGGGGGCAGCAGTGGCCTGCCGTCTGATCCACATTGCACCAGACCCATATGGTTTCTCCTGCAGGTGGTGGGCCTGCTGGAGGACAGACCCATGTCTCTGCCTCTGGCTGGACCTGACCGGGCCCCATGGGCGAAGGCCCGGCCACCAGGCTGACAGGCCCCTCCCCGAGGCCTGGCTCCAGGGTGGGGCCCCAGTAACCCTCCGGGCAGGGTACACTGGTCCATTTATGTTTTTCTTCACATATGCGTCTTTATGGACCATTCTTTGTGTGACCCTTCACCCAAGACCAATTTGCCATGGGAGACCCTACCAGGGTCTGCTGCCCCCGGCAACACAGCTCCTGGGATCACTGGGACCCTCAAACCCCTCCACCACGATAAGGTGATGGTCCACGGAGGGGTAATCTGATTTCATCATCTTATATTTTCATTCAGCTTTGGCAACACTATAAATTCTTGCAACCTGATTACACATACTATCATTTCCAAATTTTGCCCCCTTTTTTTTTTTACGATAATAACTGGAATGTGTGGCTTTTTTTGGTCTGTTGTCGTCACTAGCGTCCTCTAAAATTCAAGATATGACGTTTCTCCAGCCCTGCTGCTTCAAACATCCTTGACAAGAACGTCTGAGTCAAAGCAGGCAGAAATACGTCAACACAGTGGCCAAATTTACTTTTAAGTGACACATTTTATGATGAAAACCTGCTGTCCAAAAACTGCTGCAGCGTTACCCTTAAGAGCCCTGCAGGGAAAATGTTATGTCATAGAGGTAAAACACTACTGAGTCCAGGAATCTACTGCATGGAAAAGCTTTTTTTTATTATTACAAGAGAAATAGAAAAGATAAAAGCATTGTTGGCATCAAATAGGCTTATCACAGCACAAAAGCAGCACAGACACAATAACCAGTATGAAAACTAGAGGAAGAGAAAGAACCAAAGTGTGATAATATAATCATTCTAGAACGAAAAACACCAGCAGCACTGAGAACAAAGTCAGCAGCTCCACAATCACAGAGTGTCTCTAAACGATGTACGGGAGGTCCACGAAGGCCTCATAGGAGGGTTTATAAAAACCACGGGGCTCTACGCAAAAGTCAGGTGGGCTCCGGGTTTCCGAAATGAGACAGATATCGTAATCGCGACACGACGGAAACACACGTCATTCTCAAACGCGTCATCTCAGCTTTGGGAGGGTGGTGGGGGCACTGGAGGCGGCCTCTCAGGGCGCTCCTAGTCGGGCAAACGGCCGATCACTTGGCGTCCCACTCCCCCACCCCCCCGTCGCTCCAGCTAACACACAGCGGCACAAAAACGACGGCGGATCTGGAATGTGAGACAGATAAATGCCCGGTAGACAGAAAATGAAGTCTGCCATTAAATTAAACCTCCCTTTTTTATTTTTTCATAAAATGAACAGAAACTGGTTTTAGGGATTTTTTTTTTTTTGGCCTGTTTGAGTGTGCTTGTTGGTAAAATACATCCAAAACTGATTTTTAAAAACCCCATTGTTGAGTTTTGGTGTATTCTGTAATTAAATGAGTAGATAAATGAGGAGAGTACCTTCTTCATTCGTTTGTTGGTAGATTACAACTTCACACAGTTTTTTTTATTTTAGGAAATTGACTTCATTATGGTGTAGAATGTATATTTGCATGGGCATTGAGGACGCCTCCTTTTGTTTCGAATTATTTTTCGGTTCGCTCGCGTGCCAACTGGCAGGTCAACAGCGCTAATTCAGCAGCTAACAAATGCAAAGGTGGGGATCCAAATCCCGCCGCAGACGCAGCCATTTTTAACACCGTCTCTAAATTAAAATTAGCGCTTTTAGAATTCCACCCGCCCAGCTTCGCCCCCCACGAAACCGCTCGAACGAGAAAGAAAAGGTGACACGCTGCCTCCCGCAGTTGTGTAATCACAGTGTATTTGGACGCGGATCCGGATGCAAATTTTTGGAGCGGCGCAACGCCTCGGTTCGATCCGCACGAGCACACCTGCTGCTACATTCAAATTCCGCCCATCTCCTGTTTGGGTATTTCATTAATATTACCTATATGTAAAGCCTTCGCGGAACCGCTGCCCTACTTTGGAATGTGAGTAAGCAGGCGAAGCTCTGCGGGAGTGGCGCCGGCGTCGAGGGGAGCAGCTTCACACAGCGATTTGATCGTTTTTTTTTCGCGTCGCCGCAGACGCGCGCTCGATCGACCGGAGCAGCTTTAGTGGTCCTTGAAGGTGGCATCACAGGCTTCTAAGCCCAAATGATCCAAATCCTGAGAGTCAAACATCAGTGAAAGATGCTGAGCAGGAGTTTGAAAAATACATTTTTTTTCTTTTTTTTTTTTTTACACTTACAGATACTAGACTGTGTGCCGTCACGTACACTTTAACAAGTAAGAGTACATACATACATACATACGTACATATTTCAAATATACTGTAATTCTTAGAGATACTTCTTTTTTTTCTTTCTTTTTTTTTAAAGATACATGCATTCACGTGTAAACATAGACTCAAAAGACGATTAGAGGCTTTGGATTCATGGGTGTCAGGTTGAACACACACACACACACACACACACCCGCGCGCACGCACACACACACACACACCTGAGATGCCTTAATATTGGGCCGGATTGTTCAACAATACTATAGCTTCAGTTTCCTTTCAAGTGTGAGACGTGTAATGGTAGAAATGTGCTATTGGTTGCGGCAGTAAATCAGTCTTCTGGCAGTGCTGAGTCAGACGGTGGTCCCCCCCCCTCACCTTCACCCCCCCGGAGGTTCAACCATGTAGCTTTGACAAATGAATACTATTCATTTAAGACGGAAATGTGTGAATGCACAGTAATGGTATTCAGCTATAGGTGCTCTTAAAGGAAAAACATATACTGTATGTCATCGATAAATACCTGTATATACTCTACGAGCCGCACCGGCGACGTCTCCCTAAAGCCTAATCAGCGACGGCGACCTATCGGAGTTCAGCATCTACGCTTGATAAGCTGCAATCGCGGGTGGAAGCACACAGGTGAAGTCAATAGCAGAAATACGATGAAGATGGTCAACATAAGGGAAAAAAAAAGAAGAAAAAATTCAGAAATCACAGTAAATCACTGGCTGAAGCAACCGTTGCTAAACCATATAGTGTACTACAGTGTAAATAGCACAACTAATAACAGCAAATGTAAGTAATAATATCTAGCGCTTTAAACTGATATAACTGGTTTAGGGAAAAAATATGATCAAACGGAAGCAAAAAACTGTCTAACAATGACGACAATACTTAAAGAATGTGATAATAGTGATAGTCAAGTCATCTAATTGTAAACATTGTCCTGCCTTGACGTGAAGACAATGCACTTGGGCCAGCTTCTGATCGTTGAGACTGGCCTTGCACCAAATCGATAGAAATCTCAAAAAAAAAAAAAAAAGAAGAGTCGTAATAGTTAACCCCTGATCATTTTTCTAACATTAAAAAAAAAAAAAAAAAATTAAAAACCTGCAAAAGTAACTTGAGATTGAAATGAACTGATCACTCAAAATCTGTGCCCCGATTCGCAGGCCTCCTCCACTGAGGTTGAGTCTCATCACAGCTGTTCGGGCTCCCAGTATCCCACCGTTCGGTCTCCCGGCGCTGCGGGTGACAGCTCTCAACTGGTACTCAATTATCGTTAAACCCGTTGGCCACTGGTTCGTCGCAAGCGCAAGCGGCCTCGTTCCAGAGACGGTGAAGCTGGCGGCTCCGAGACACCTCGAGGCGGATCGCAATTAAATTTGGTGCAGTGACGTTCCGCGGACGTCCGGATCGCAACGTCGCCCTTCCGAAACCGTATACATCCAGATGTGCCACCTCGCGGTTGTGAGCAAATCATCTGGACAGCTATCGGATCGAGTGCCATTGTATCGAGTGCGCTCATGTCACCCTCAGCTCTGATCTGCAAATGTTAGGATACTGACAGCCCAACGTGTGATGGCGAGCGCGGCAAACATCACGCCTGCTCAACGCCACGCTGACGCTCGGCCTTCAGCTTGAGGCGCCGCCTCGCAGAGCAAATTAGCGCGGCCGTGGGTTCGGGGTCGCGTTTTGGTTGGGCCCGCCAGTTCTGGACAACCTCCAGGGCTGTAGGTCGGGAGGCGGCTGCGGAATCGGGGCACAGCTCACTTCATCTCCGTGAGGTCAAGCTCCGGTGCTGGCCTCCCGCGAGGTCAGGGGCTGATGTCACCTGGAGGTCTGGACCTGACCGGACGGCTGGGCGTAGAGGTACTTCCAGATGGCGTAGTAGTGGATGGCCGCTCCCATGGCTACGAACAGGTGCCAAATGGCGTGAGCGAACGGGACGATGCCGTCGCTTTTGAAGAAGACCATGCCCAGACAGTAGCAGGCTCCGCCCACCAGCAACTCGCACAGCCCCGACTGCTCCGGCTGGGAGGATGAAGGGGGGGAGAATTGATTAAGTTAAATTGGACAATAAAGAGAAAAAAAAAAACCTCAGAGAACAAAGTGGGCGGGCTCACCATTGAGAGGATGACCAGCGCCGGAAAAACTCCCATCACCGTGTAGCAGATCAGCTCCATGATCTTATACCTGGAGAGAGGAACAGTTCAGCGCGCTGCGGCGTCCTTGACCTTGTTTAGCCTTTCCAGAGCTGTCAAACACGTCATGATCCAGTGATCCATCGGCTCTATGTGCTGTGCAGTGTGTTATGTGCACTGCCATCTTGCACCGGACGCCGCTGAGCAAGAACGCCGAACGCCGAATTCTTATGGTCGCAGAAAGCTAGCATCACACCTCCTCTTGACTTTGTCATTCCGAGCGCAAGTCTGCGATACGTCCTCGGCCTCTGCTCTCCAAAGCAGCCGTCAAACGCGACCCCTTTTTATTGCATAATCCAAAAACCAAACTTAAAAGAAAAAAAAAAAACAACTGTATAAGTGCTTCAACTTTTTGGCCCATTTGCAAACACGCAGGGCGGGGAAGTTTATGACGCGTCCTGCAGACAGCCACCAGGGGGAGGTCAAGAACTTTTTGCTTTGCTTTTGAGGCGCTTGCATGCCGCTAGTTTTGTATATATGACTAACGTGTGCATTGAATGACCTAATAGTGGAATTAAGCTCGCAAAACATTTATAAACACGGGTCCATTTCGGGCGGTTGTTTACCGGAGTTTGTTTGCCTCGTCCTTCTCTGTTTCAAAATGACTCATCGCGTCATGAGTAACCTTCACTGCATGGGATATTCCAAGAGTTGAGGTTATTGTTCAAAAGGACACGGAGAGAGACAGTCGGTTATCGATTGAGGAGGCGGCGAGAGCGTCTGGACTGACCTCTCATGGAAGAAGAAGACGTAGGTGGTCCCAAAAGACGCCATGACCCACACCAGCCAGCGCATGTGGCACGCCCAGGGGCCCAGCTCCCGCAGGTTCAGCCTGGCGAGGCATGAGCAGGATGCTCCAAGTGAATACACACTCCCCGCACGGACACACACACACACAGATACTTTGCAGGCTAGTTTGTTTACCAGGGGGCGTAGGAGGCGGCGATGAAGAAATAGATCACCATCCGGTCGCACATGTGGAAACAGTGCTCCACAGACCTGAGTGGAGAGACCGAACGGACCTCATGACAACCGAGTCGCACTGCACATTTCCAATCTCAAAGACAAATCTGGGTTGCGGCGTTGGCGTGGCAAGTTTCGCGGAAGGTATTTTGGTGTGCGTCTCCGCGTGTGCGTACCGTAGGTGGCTCTTCTTCCAGGCCACAGTGTGGAAGAGGGTGGAGATGATGAAGAGCGAGCTGAGCCCCGCCCCGTACACCCATGCCGACATTCGCTCCCATTGGTCCTCCGACTGGAAGTGCAACACTGAGCTGCCCAGCAGGCTGGGGATTATCCATAACTAAATGAATGTGTGACATAAATGAAACGTTACAAACACGCATGAAAAAGCCTGACGCAGATGTTGTGTTTAAAAAAAACAAAAACAAAACAGTGGTGCTTGTTGTTATGTAAGATTTTTGTTTTTTTTAAGTTTTTTTTTTAGGTTTTTCGCCAAATGCGTTACTTCATCTGTATGAGGTTAATCTTTACTTTCTGTGGTGCGTGTGTGTGCGTGTGTGTGTGTGTGTGTGCATTCACCGCATGCGTGGCACAGTTGGCAGCATGCTCATACTCTGTGGGCTGGTATCGCTTGTTAGGAGGAACACGGTTGTTCATAAACCTGAAAACAATCACATGACATTGCCTGTTTTTTTTTTGTTTGTTTTTACATGTAACAACATGAAATCACACGCGTCACCAGCGCGACGTTATTGTTCCATTTCCACCGTCCTTGCGGCTCACACACCGTCTTTAATATTTGTATCTAAAGGTTTCTCAACGGTGCCTTTAAAATTTCACCCCACCCTTTCCTCTTGCTTAGCAACGCCGGATCATGCTTCAACTTGTTGCCATGACCACTGTTGCCTGGCAACAGCGGGCAAACCACGGATTGCCCGAACCAGAGGCTTGTCCTCTTTCACAAACAGTTCACATAGAAAAAGGAAATGCAGGCATGCTCGCGCACAAACAAGAACAGAAGCGCGGAGCCTCAGATCTTTCCCCTTTGAGCTGGAAAAGCTTTGCAACCCGAAACAAACACGGAGCAGCTAAAGAGAGGTAGCGCTCCGTCTGTGATGTCACTGTTGTCATGGAAACCGGCGAGCAGGGATTGTCTTTTTTTTTCCTTTTTTTTTTCACACCAGAAAACTCCTCATTTTCTTTCATCTCCCTCTCCTCATCTGTCCCTCATCCATCCTCCCCTCCTGTTCCAGGGCCATGTTTCTTCTCTGCTTATCCCTGATCAAATTAACAAGCTGGAAGGAAACTGGACAAAAACATCCACGCGCACGCGCACAGCACATGCGCTGACCCACACGTACACACACACACGTACAGTAGACACCCACAAATCACAACCCCTCCCTATTTTTTTTTTTTTTTTTTTTTTGTGCTGCATTTTGCAGAGGCAGATTTCATAAGAGACCTAGATTTAGCGATGCCTCTTTCTCACACACACTCACCCACACACACACACGTTGTTCTAAGATTGTTGAGGGGGAAAAAAGGGCCGCCATCAAAGAACATACCTCCCGATAGAAAACGCATATGCAGCTTGGCTGAAGGTACAAAGAGCACCTAAAAGCATCACTTATCCATACATGCATCGAAGGAGCTGCGCCTTTCTGCGTCATCTCATTACGGGGAGAGATTAAACGGCTTAAGAGCCTCTATTTATATTTCAAAAAATTGTCCATGTCACGGTTCGGTGTCGTTGTGCAACAGGGCGCGAGCTTGCTCCCCTCCACGTCTGCCCCGGACCTGCTGGCGTCCGTTTCCTGTCGCCGCCTCGCACAGTGAAAGCCACAGGACCCTCACCAAAACCTGGCTCATCCTCACCTCTCCGCACTCCGAAGCAGCCGTTTTTAAGAGTGACACGCACACACACACACTCGGGGCTATTAATACCAACTGACCCATCCCAGAAGAACACCGTCCCGTCCCAAATAGAGACTTCCTCGGCCGGCGGTTGTCGACGCCGCAGCTGTGTGACTGGCTCGCTCTCAGCGGGCAGGCCCAGAAGGGCTCGGCTGGGTCATTAATGACTTTATCAAGCTGGCTGATAATTGCCAGGCCAGGGGCCAATCAGAGAGAGAGAAAAACACACACACACACACACACGCGCGCGCTGGGCAGAGAGGAGCGGCAGAAGCTGTGGCGGCATCACGGCAACTCTTCTCGGCGAAGGAAGAGTCTTCTCGGCAAAACGGCCCATTGAAGGGGGGGCACGGGGGGTCGGGGTGGGCGCCGCTCGGCTTGTGACGTTTCATGTTCCGAACCACGACTCAGTCGATTGAACTGAGAGCTTTTCCTTCCTCGTGTGTCACCCAGGTCTCTGCAGTAACGAGGCCTGCGCCCGAGTGTGACGGGACCGGTCCCGATGACGTGCGGCGCCCGAACCAACAACAACGTCTGACATCCGATTAATCGTCCAAGTCGGTTCCCAGACCGAAAACCAGGTCCCCTTCCAGCCCTTCGAATGTTGGAACGAGCCGTTTTATGTCATTACGTAAATTGTTTATGTCCGATTTCTGGGCTAAAAGACGGTCAAAGCCCGCCGGAGCTCGGCCGTTTAGGAAAGATTCACACCTTCGTGTTGGATCGATCCAGAAAATATAGCAACTGCGGGTGAAAGTATTTGCGTGAGTCTTTTACCCCCCACCCACACCCCCACCCCACCCTTTGACCTCTTCACATCTGTGGCACCGGGGCCAAGCCGCCCTGCAAAGATCAGACTGGACTCTTGTGCGCGAGTCCACACACACACACACACACACACACACGCACACACACATGCACATGCACACACAGGCTGAAGGTGCTTCGACGTGGCCTACTCTGAAAATAGTACAGCAATCAAAGAGAAGGCAAGAGGAGAGAGCAGAGGCGGGGGTGGGGGTGGGGGGGGGGGCAAATAAAGCCTGTCTGTAGGGATTATGACATCATCACTTGCGAGATATGTTCAGATGTAAATTACTTAAAAAAACAAACAAACAAAAAAACAGCCTGTTTCAGCATCAGCATCATCATCATCATCACCAGCATCCTCCTCAGCATCATAAACATCACAACCACTGATTCGCCAGCAGGACTGAACACTTTGTCAAGTTCTACCAGATGCAGAAGGGGCCGCGTTCGACGCCACCTACCTTACAAGATTCATTTACAGTGGAAATGAGCAACAGTTGACGGCAGACTGACGGCGTTCGGCTCTCGCCTGGATTCCCCGTCCCCCCCCCGCCGGCCCCCGCGCCGCCACTTCTCCTCTTCCCCGTGCCGCCTTTTCCCGCAAAATCCGACGGGCTCCGCTTCAGCGCGACGCGGCGACCATCGCGGCTTCAGCGTCGTCGCCTCGTCCTCATCCCAGGGCAGCACCGGAGCAGAGACGGACGCGTCCCGACCCAGCTGCCTCCGGAGGACCCAGTCCGGAAGTGTGGAGGAGGAGGAGGAGGGGGGGAAGAGGGGCGGGCGGGGGGGGGCAGGCGCGCGTCGGTGCGGTGATGATGACGGTCTCCGAGGGGGGCCAGCCGGGTTTTCCTGCGCGACGCCGGTGTGTGTGTGTGTGTGTGTGTGGCTGACGAGGCTCCAGCCGCCGCTCTCACCGCATCACGACGCGGCGAGGAGGGTGGTCTCTCGTTACTGACGGACGGCGGCCGCTTCGCCGTCTCAGGGAGCGACGCGTAGCGGGAGGGTGTGGGGGGGTGTGGGGGGGACGGACGGACGACGGGCGCCTGCCTGCCTGCCTGCCTGCCTGCCTACGGGTGCAGTACACGCCGCCGCCGCTAGGTGGAGACGCAGGCGCGGAGTTGGAGGCTGGTCCGGCGTTATCCCGATGATGAGGAGGAGCATGAGGATGATGACGACGATGATGATGATGATGATGTTTTATGACGTCCAGCTAAAAGGAAACGTGTGATAGGGAGTAAATGCGGGCGATACCGCAGAATTCGGTTTAAACTCGACACAGAGTACTACAAGACCAGTGCTGCTGACACCACTGATACTGCACTGTTGCCCTAAAGTTGGAAAAAAACATAAATAAGTGATTTATGCTCGATAGGTAAACTGTATATCTTCTTAAAACTTTGTTGATATGTGCATCAAGAGGAATAATAATAATAATTATTATTATGATAACAGCAAAAAATGACAGAGGTGTAAGATAGAGTAAGATAATAACGATAACAGCAACAATAATTGTTATAAAATAAGGAAAAATATTAAATACATAGGAAAAAATAATTTAAAAAGAGGAATGTGTCTCAAAACAAGTTTATAGGCAACAATATTTTTGAATGTTATCTCATCTCATCGTCTTCCGCTTATTATTTCAAAGTGAAATTGCATATTTTGCTGAATAATCATAGTGCAAATAATGAAACAAAAATCGTCCTCTTACCTTGAAAACAAATATCAAAACCTCAGTTTGTCCAGCACTACTTAACAAAATGCTTGCAAAACTACTGAAATTCCCGCCAGCCTCGGCTGTGCTTTCTCATTTATTTGTTTTCTGTTTTTCAAACTCATACGATGAATATGAATTAGTCGTGTTAACATAAATCTGTTAAATCAAAGCTCTCACCAAATTCCTAGATAAGCCAACCATGGATGTCAGTGGGCGGCTGGGAAATACCACGCTAGCTGGAACCGTACCTTATAGCGTCATGGCGAACATCCAGCATCTGACTCTTCACCTGCTTCAGGTAACATCATGAATGTACCATGTCAACTAAATGATTCCACCATATTCAGAACAGGAGGCTTAGTGACAGCTCGGCTTGCGAACAAAAAATTAGCGACTACAACAACCAGCTGATGCTACCATGGGTCCTCAAAAGGAGTATAGATTATTGGTATAGTATTGCATAGATTATTGGTATAGTATCGATACTGTCCACCTCTCTGATTCCACCTCTAAAAATAAATATATTCCCCATATATTCCCCTTTCTTCATACTCATCCTTTATTTAATCCCTGCACTTTCACATCCTCATACTGGGATTACACCGCACAAGGTCACGTAATTCAATAATTTAGTCTTTGCACTTTCATACATTTCATATTTCATACACCCCATTTCTCTCACCATAACAGTGTCCATAATTACTTTGCGTATCTATCTCTCAATTTCACAACCCTTGTGATAATCTGTGCAATCATTTCAGTGCATAAATATATATGTAGTTGCTTATGACTGCCTAGTTTGTTCCGCTATAAGTCGTCATTCTTCTGCGTTGCATTCGTAGGCGAAAGGACACATTTCCTTTGTTTTCATACGGTTAATAAACAACTCTGATTCTGACATTTTGAATAATCTTGTCGAATAATCTTTGGATTAACTGTTTCGATGATAGAATGGCCATCCCAGAGTCGATGTTGTCCAACCAATGGTGTGCAACCTGACTACTGAATAATTTCCGAATAAACGGCATATTTCTTCTTTTAATAAGCTCCATGCAGATTTTTTCTAACCTTTTCGCAATTAACAAAATTAATCAAACAGCTACTTAATTGTAGAATTTATCTAATATCAGTCAATGAATTGATCAGTCTATATGCTGTAAAAGCTTCAAAACTATATTAAATGTATCTATACTTTTGCCTATTTGATTCAAAAACAAACAAAAAAATCGCCCGGAAATATGTACTGTGTATCTTTCAATCGGTGAAGCTTTTGATTTCAAGTATGTTACAAATCCCCCCGGCGCAAACACACACACAGACACACACACACACGCGCGTCCACAGACACACACACACACACACACACCTATAAACAACAAAGCATCGTTGAGTGCTTTAGAAGCCATCATTTATTAAATGCATATTATGACCAGCATAAGCTTTTAACAACTACTTCCGTCTTTCTTCGTGGTTATCATAAAATACTTGCTTTAAGCTTTCAGCTCAGACCGAGCTCTTTGTGATCATACTCATTTTACTCATTAAGTACCATTTGCAGACCTGCGGTCAAGACCCCCGTGGACGGGGTTGAGTTTAACGAGCTCAGCAGAGCTTCAGAGGAACTGATCAGCACTAAACCTGTATATAGAAAATACCTGATTAAAATATGGCCAAGAAGCTTTGTGTAATAAGGCAGCAGTATAGTTTGGGTCAATCCGTGTAAACTTCAGTTCAGACTATCTTCAAGTTCTTCATAGCAGATTCCAGAGTCTGAAAAAAACGGAAATAGCAGTTCTTGTTATACGAGGGTGTCCGTCAGGTATCGCAGCGTGTGTGTGTGTTTGTGCGTGTGTGTGTGCGCGCTCGTGAGTGTGTCTAAGTGTGTGTGTGTGTTACCTTGACGTCCCAGATGCCCATTCCTCCATCCATGCCAGTGGTGCAGAACTTGGTGCACTGGTTTCGTCCTCCTTCCAGCACTGAGATTTGGCTGAAACACAGATTGAGACTTTCAAACTCCTCGCACAGCAAAACATACGATATTACATCAGCAGATTGATGACATGCAGCTATTGAAAAAAAAAATAATGGTGTTGGGGAAGCATCATTCATCGATGAGATCTTAAATAGCGGTGCGAAGATGAATAGGTCTTGAGAGAATGAACGCAACGTGAGACAAACTAGCTGAATTCCAAGCACACGCACACGTTATAATCCCAGTTCCTGCGCAGTTTTTGACAGGAACGGCTTCGGAAAACCAAACCCTCCACGTCATTTCTCCCGGTACCTGATGCTGTTCTTGTGGAGAGTGTTCAGGTCCTTGTCGGTGGTCTGGGTCTCAGAGGCTCGGCGGTCCAGGTTCTGGAAACGTTCCCTGGCACTGATGCCCTTCTGGGCCGCCTGCTTGGGAACATCCAGTTTGCCGCCAAACGTCAAGCTGCCTTTGGCGCCGTCAAACACAAACAGCACCGGGTAGCAGTCGTGGCCCTGAGAGGAACGGAGACGCGCGCAATCAGGCGAACCCGCGAAAAAAACAGCCGATCGCGCTCACATCAAACCTCAAATGCATTTTGAATACCCACAGCTGCCACCAGGCTGTTCTCAGTGATGAAGGTGACGCACAGCAGAGGGAGCGTTTCGGAGCTCAGGCTGCCCACCCTGTGGAAGGCATGACGAGGATGAGAACGGGTAGAGCACACACACACACACACACTCACAGAGCTATGCCTCCCCGCCCTGTCTTACGTGCCGGCCTTGCCTCCCTCGGCGACAGACAGAGTGGAGTCATGGGAAGTCCAGGCCAGGCGGTTGCCCGAATGCGAGAAGCAGACGCTGTGCACCCAGCCGCCTCCTCCCGCTGAGGTCTGACCCTCGGCTCCGGAGCCCCCGGACTCGAACATCATCTCGCCAAACGGCATCTTGCTGCCCCAGGGGGTGGGGCCGGGCTTCTCCTCCACCTCCTTTATGTAGGCTGAGAACACCCTGTAGGAGGGAAGGAGGCGAACTTCATTCCATGAACTCGCATGTGTGACAAGACATATGAAGTGGAGATACTTGTGGAATGAGGCTCTGCGTCACCAGATCAGATAAGGGTTAAGCTTAGTTTGCCACTTCTTTTCTATGACTTTGCCTTCCTCTCTACGGGGGGAGGGGCTTAGTCAGCAGGCCACAACCACATTTTTCTCAAGCGGCTTTTAATGGAGCACCATTTATCCTCGGAGGCTCCACTCAGCAACGGAAAAGAAAACTTGCAAGACGTACATAAATGCGGCGGGTGCGACATGAGTCAATAGAAGTGGCACTGGTGTAAGTTGACACGGTCATTAGTCGATCCTCGCACGCGTGTGAGTGACCGGTACCTGCATTTGAAGTCACAGGAGCCGGCGGCCAGCAGGACGTTGTTGGGATGCCAGTCCAGACTGAGGATGGTGGAGCGGATCGGCTTCTTGATGTGCTTGCACACCCACCTGCGGGCGACAGGAATGCACTAATTGCGCGTTTCGCAGCGGTCAAATGCAGCGTTCCGCGCGGGCCAGGGGGACGGGGGGGAAGCCGCACCAGTCGTTCTCCTGCTCAAAGTAGCAGATGGATATGAGGCGGGAGCCGCTGCCCACGGCGAACTTGTTCTCCCGCGGCGACCATTTCACACAGCGCGCCGCACGGTTGATCCTGAGGATGACCAGCGTGGGCTTCCACGCGCCCTCCTTCAGGGTCCACACGTAGGCATTGCGGTCCGCTCCGCACGTCACGATGCGGTTGCTGTCGGGAGCCCAGTCGATCCCTGCGGGAGAAGGAAAATCACTGACATTTCCTCCCTGTAGGCATCATGTTTTACATTTTGAAATTAACAGCTCTACATTTGGAGAAAGGCGAGTATTCACCTTTTCAAGAGGAATTGATAAAAACTTTGAGCCCATGATCATGTCTACTGTATGATCGACATGAAGCTACCACCAGCAGCCAGTTAGCCTAGCCTAGTCTTTGTTGTCTCCTATGGTTGACTGGCAACCTGCTACTATTAGACGCCCTGTAGTCACTTTCCAGACATATTAATCGCTTAGATCAACCAATGAGGTGTTGACACAATGGTGGGGATAATAGTAAGAATAAATGACTGAACTTTATTGATGCTTGATGGACATTCTGACTCCAGTCGTTGTGCTAACCTAGTGTGGCTTGATGCGTCTCTTACTTTTTGTCCCCCGATTGTGAGTTTAGCAAAATTTGATTCCAGGAAATAAGCATCATCGCTCACCATCACAGGATATCGACTACGTAAACTTGTACACCAGCAAATCTCTTTACAAACTACTGCATTTGCCTGTATAAAATCAAAATGGGAACCAAAATGTTTACAAAAACTCGGTAAATTGATGTCTGTGTGTCTGTTTGTGTCTCTCACCTGTCACCTGCCCGTTGTGCTCCTTCAGCTCGTGGATCTTGGTCCACTTGGTCCCATCTTTCTTGTAGATGTGCACCTCGTGGTTGTTGGGGCAGAGGGCGATCTCTGAAAGCGCAGCGGGGCAGCGGGACTCAGATCAGCGGCCACACACAAAACGGGGACTCGATCAATGTGCGGGGGGTCAAAGTGCAGCGCGAGCGGGCGTCTCGCGCGCAGCTGCTCGGCGGAGCGGGACGTGCCGCCGAGCAGCTGACCGGGGCGCGCGAGAACAGGGGGGGAAAGTAGAGGAACGCATCTGCCTTGGGGCGGCGCACAGACGCATGCTTTCTTGAAATAGACGATGTGCGAGAGGGACGGCCTCCCTCCTCATGATGCTGGAGCAAAAAAAAAAAAAACCCCGCACACGTTTTAGTCAGCAGATGAGTCAGAAGGAGTGTTTGTCTAAGAGCAGAAACGTGGGTGCGTTTTTTTTTTTCTTTCCCAAGCACACAGACTGCAAAGCTGAAAAAAAAACCTTCAGTATTCGGCTTTCAGGATGAGTAAACCCGCCGTATGACGCCACCACAGCTGCTTTTCTTACATCCTTTTTTTTTTTTTTTTGCACAGAACCAAAGCGCTGATCAAAAACAGCCAAATATGGCTGGTTTCCTGTAGCTAATAGAGCTCAAGAGCCTCTCTGACACCACCCTCACTGCTACAGGAAACAGGAAATGCCTTCTCCCACCTGGGAGCCAATCACAATGCTCCAACGGTTAGACCGCTTGTTCTCTGGCGGACGCGCGAGTCGGGGCAAGATGTTCCGTGATGTCTTTGGCTAAAGCCTTGTGCAGTCTAGAGAGACGCAGAGAAACAAGCCCTGAGTGACCCAGACTCACGGGTTCGATCTTTGTTCCAGGCATGGCAGCTAATTGGTTCCAGCAGGAAGCTATGGTACACCATGGCCAATCAGATGTTCGGGAGCAGACCAGGAAGTGGTGTGAGGAGCCAGCGGTTGGTGAGCTGGGGGATAACAGTCAAGTCTGCGAGAAAAACAGAATTTGGAAGTTACAATACGATTAAAAGGAGAAGACGACAAGACACAAAGAGGACACTGAGACGCTCACAGACAAATGATCCAGTTCAGTGGAAAATGTGCTTCGATACAGTCGCACTTTTCTTTTTCTCCTCGTTTTTTTTTTTTTTTTTTCCCACCCTTGCAGAAGCACACTGTCAGCCGGTTTCAACGCTCTAATCTAATCTCAGGTTGCGCTAATGAAATCCAGACTGGCAGAGGCATGAGAGGAATGATGCAGGTCAAGAACATCACACATCCCCTCGACAAAGTTTACCGTTAGAACACACACACACACACACACAGGAAATAACCCACCATCACAGTTTGCCGCTTGACAAGACCTAACGCAAAACATCTCACAACAGTTCTCCGCTCTAATGGATATGCGTGTGTGCTATCAGAGTGCCCATTACACACTTTTTCCTGAAAAAAAACACACTACATTAACAAAGAATCTGTGTTTGTGCGCGCGCGCGCCTGTGTGTTACTGAGATGCCTACTCAGTCAACCGCTAAATATTTTCAAGGCTACTTACCCTGAGGGCAGGGCAGAGATGAATGGGTGAGCGGCTGCAGAGATGGAGTGAGAGAAAGGAG
>CAAKHG010039161.1:13459-26437 GCA_901007715.1 Dactylopterus volitans | reverse complement strand
GGGGGGGGGGAGGGGGGGGGGGGGGGGGGGGGGGGGGGGGGGGGGGGGGGGGGGGGGGGGGGGGGGGGGGGGGGGGGGGGGGGGGGGGGGGGGGGGGGAGGAGGACCAGGAGTGAGGCTGCAGCCCCTCTTCACTCATTCACAAGATTTCTTCACATGATGCGGAGACCCTGGATAGAAGCTTCTAGACTCTGAGGAGGTAAAAAAAAAGAAGGAAAAGAGTCAGTCCTGAAAGATCTGGAAAAAGTGTGTGTGTGTGTGTGTGTGTGTGTGTGTGCGCGCGCGCGTGTGCGTGTGCGTGTGTACCTTAAAGTCCCAAATAGTCATTGCTCCATCGATGCCTGTGGTGCAGAACTTGCGACAATCCCTTTTGTCTCCCTCATAGATAGACACTTGGCTGGGAAACAGATATTTAAAAAAAAAAAAATTGCATATCTAATGAAAACATTTTTCTTCCCGAAAAAGAAACGACAGGGCAGAAAAATACGACACCTAAACCCGTCTATCAGCTAAGCACTGAACGAAAGCACCAATTAACAGCCGCTGCGACACGCAGAACATGTCTGAGGGATAAACAGTTTCCTGCGCGGCAAATAAAACCGAACTTCCTTGTTGGGATCTCAACGTTTCACGATTAATTATTAGTGCACGCAGAGATGAATAATGAATCCAACGGGGAACGACTTCCAGGAACTTTTGACATGAACGGCAGTGTGCCGAGAGTGAGTTTGGAGCCACTCGAGCCAATTTAATGCGTTTTTATTCAAGCACAAACTGCACTCGTAAATCCTGACGGGCAATAGTCTGGGATGGGGATAACAACAACAACACGGGGCCAAATCTAATACAATATTAAAATCTAGATATTACATTTAAAAATGGCGGAGGTCGTTTGAATATTTGAGGACCAAATCATTACGTATTTATGTCAGATATATATATATATATATTTTTTTTAGAACGAAGCAAGTCCTGGTGTTACATAAAAGGGGTTGTTTGTAGACGGAACATTGCCAGGCCCGCGATTGTCTTCCAGTCCATTTATCATGTGTCATTCTGGATTTTTCTTACTGCTGCTCCTCTGTGCATAAAACGCTCACACACACATCCTGCCGGACCTGGCGGCTTGTTACATATCGCACAAAGAGTCACGAGGAATGTGAGATTCGTGCAGCCGACTAAACTGCGGCTAAAAGTGACGGCATGAAACACAGAATACAGGATATTTGATTTAAAAAAAAAAAAATCTATGTCGCGTGTGTGTGTAGACCTACGTGATGCTGTTCTGGTGCAGTGTGTCCAGGGCAGTGTTGCGGTCTTCCGTGGTGGCTCTCTTGTCCATGTTCCTGAAGCGCTCCATGGCAGAGATGTTCCTCTGGATGCTCTGCTTGGGGAGGTCGAGCTTTGACACAAATGTCAGCGTTCCACCGTCGTCGCAACGGAACAGCATAGGGCAACAGTCGTGGCCCTGGTGACGCACAAACACACACACAAAAAAAACATTTAAAAGGGTGCGCCTTCCTCCCATTAACACGTGGAAATGTGTAACAGTGTTAGCTTATTCTTACCGCAGCTACTAGACTGTTCTCTGAAACAAAAATGACACTGAGGAGAGGAAGGAACTCCGTCTTCATCTGCGAGGGGCTGAAAACAGAAAAAAAAAAAAAGATGATCTCACCAAACTGTTTGGAAAAAGTGCAAAAAATGGCACTTGTCTTTGATTTAAATGTTGCCGTGATCAAGTCAGAACCTGTAACATTTTTTTTGTCTTTTATTTAACCACCCCTCAACCTTTGACTCCAGCAATTTCTTTAAAAAAAAAAACAAACCACGTAGTCTGTGAGGCTTAGCCAGAAATCTGGTTCACCTTTTGTTTCATCTCCTCACCTTATCGGTTCCTTGACTGTGGAGCTTAGGCACAGTGTCCAATAATAACAAGGGCAATGCCAAAAATTTGGTGCCTGACATGGATTTACTCATGCAAGAAACAGCAGCGCATTCATTCGGTTAATGTTTGGTTATTCATTTGATGGATTGCTCTTTCAACGTGATGACAGCGTGGGAGAAGATTTTAACGTGATGAAAGGGGAGACTCATTGACTGGAGATCATCAAATCACTAAGGAAACGCTTGCCCAAACTCATCTGCTGCTTGAAAAAAAACAAAAACAACAACAACTAATCTGTCAATCTCATCTCACTGTTTGCTTTTGGAGAATTACATAATTTCGTCCCTTACTGCTTGTAGTTATTGCAAAAACTGAGCATCGAGTGTGCTGGCGTTTTGACAGAGGAGCCCACCAAAAGCATTTCATTTACTGCCTGAGCCTTGAAGGTGAGGACATTTCTTGACTAGCTGGAAAAGTAAATTAAGTCGTTCTAGAGATTATTTTTGTTTGTCCGGTTTGAAAGTTGACCGTTTTACGCAAGACACGCGAGACATAAATATATACCTGGCAGTCTTGGAGCTGTCCACCACAGTGACAGTGCTATCATGGCTGACCCAGGCCAGACGGTTCCCAGAGGCCGAGAAAGACACAGAGTGGACCCAACCCCCTCCACCTGATCGACAAAAAGTGCATGAACAGCAGGTCTGGTGTAGTTCAAACGGTGAGGGCGATCTTTCTATTTTTTTTTTTTTTAAACAACACCACATGCAGACAAAAAGGCACAGACCTGCACCTCCAAACTCTGCTAGCACAGCCCCAAATGGCATCTTGCTGCCCCAGGGTGTGGGGCCTGGTTTCTCTTCCACCTCCTTTATGTAGGCTGAGAACACCCTGGAGGCCAGAGAGGGAGGGGGGCGGGAGAGGGGAAGGCAAAGGGAAAGGAGGATACATGAGTCAGAGAGGGAGAGAGCGCGCGCTGGCGGGTTTTCAATCATTTCGTATTCATCTTTTGAAATCCTCAATTTGGAAATCTTCCGATTTGCCCCGGGGCACCTCACCTGCATTTGAAGTCGCACGATCCCGCAGCCAGCAGGACGTTGTTGGGATGCCAGTCCAGACTGAGGATGGTGGAGCGGATTGGTTTCTTGATGTGTTTGCTCACCCACCTGGAGCACATTGAGAGCGCGCACACTTTTAAAAAGGGAGGAACTGCAACGTTAACCGATATCTGCGTTGTGCATAAAGCTGCTCAAAACGTATCGGACAAGCCAATGTTATGTTTCTAAGTTGGAGAGACGGTTTGATTGTATCCGAGCAAACTTGACCCGATTTTTTTTTTTTTTTTACAGTCCATTTCTTTGAAACGCTATGGTTTCTTAAAGTATTTAATGACAAAATGAGACAAAACACTTATAACCGCCAAACAATAACGAACTGCGGGGGATGACAGCCTTGGATCAATGGACAAAACACTTGTGAAATGAAAAAAGAAGAAAAAAATGTAGCAATAACTAAAAGGGAAAAGTTTGGAATATGGAAGATGATCATTTGAAGTCATCTGTAAACACACTGCTTTGGTCTTAACTGGGGCAACAACAGCTCCGGTGCTGTGGCTGCCTGAGCGCTGTTGATAAGCCCCACTGCCATTTAGAGCCAATAAAAGGTGGCTGAATTTCAATATGGACAAAAATAAAAAGGCCAAAATAGCATGCTGTAATTGCTTAAAACTTCAAAACATCCTAGGCCGCATATCAACAAGCACAAACGTACTTCTTGCATGCAGTTAAAAAAAACAAACAAGGAATCGCAACATATGATTAATTCAATCATGATATCATTACCAGTCATTCTCAGACTCAAAGTAGCAGACGGAGATGAGTCGCGCCCCGCTGCCGACGGCAAACTTGTTCTCCAGCGGCGACCACTTGACGAAGGTGGCGGCTCGGTTGATCCTGAGGATGACCAGTGTGGGCTTCCATACTCCCTCCTTCTGGGACCACACGTAGGCATTGCGGTCTGCTCCACACGTCACGATGCGGTCACTTTTGGGAGCCCAGTCGATACCTTTCGAAGCACGAGAAGACAACCAGCAAGTTGACAAATAGAAACAATAAAAGTTGGAGAGCTGGGTGGTTGTAGAAGATAAAGTAATCATCATATTAAAGTTCAACATAAGCACATACGTCATGTTTCATTATATTAACATACTGAGGATCAAATGGACCTTGCCATACTATGACCAGAGAGAATTATGACATCACACTCACCATTTAAAAACATACTAACTTTAAATCAATACCTGTTATGTGTCCATTGTGCTCCTTCAACTCATGGGTCTTGACCCACTGGTTCCCACTCTTCTTGTAAATATGAACTTCGTGGTTGTTAGGACTGATGGCAATTTCTGCGAGGGGGAAAAGGGAAAACCCAGTAAGCAGGAGGTGAACATGATGTGCAGAGAGAAAACAAGCCAAACCAGTTCCTGCCCCAAGAATCAGCTGACTGGACTGATGGGTGTAACAGATCAGGAACCGCTCCAGCTACGCACAACACACACACATGCACACACACATACACACACACACACTGACATGACTGACTGTCACAAACTCGCGAGCGTGAATTGTGAAGCGGTTTGGGGGGAAAAAACGTGGCGGCCGTACGTGTCCTGTCGCGGTTCCACGCGTGGCAGGTGATGGGTTCCAAGAGAAACTGGTGAAGGGACATCTTGTCTGGGCGTGGTCCTTGAGTGAAACTCTGCGAAGTCACACAGCAACAAAAACAAAACAAAAAAAACTTTTTTTTTTTTGGTTCTCTCCTTGCGTGGCCAACTCAACAGAAATCCACGAGCGAGCGGCGACCATCGCACTTTGCCTCCGTCGACAATAAAAAACCGCTCTCGGGGTTGCTCCCGACAGCGGCCCAACAAGTTAACTGTTAACTTAATTGCAACGTTGCCCGGCTTCCATTTGCTTGCCCGTGCTAGCTTGGTCACATTAGCCGCACCTCGCCAGCCCAAATCATTCAAAGTCTGACGCTGCTAGCCGACGTTAGCTGGAATAATATTGCCAAGCTAAGCGGCTGACGTTCCCCCAATTTACACACTTTTTTTTGGTATCTTTATTTTCCTCGCCCGGGCACTGAATAGTGGTGCAATTTAACCACGCCACAGCCGACTTGGGTTAGTTGCCTCATTTGACAAATCGTTAAAGAGTTAACACACACACACGCACACTATGGCTACTAGCGAGTGAATCAAATTGCTAGCTAAAAATCCATGACATGCCAGAGAGGCCCGGCAGTCAGACAGGTTATTTGGGGGAAATATTTACATTTCACTTGACACGCGTCCACCAGAAGGCCTGACCCGCGACGAGCCGGACCCCGATTTTTCCTCGGAGGAGATGCGGCACATTCCGCTAGCCCAACATGCTAACTTACCTCGTCGGTCCGGTTCTCCGAGTGTGAGCTCAAGTTAGCCCGGCGAGCTAAGTTACGCTAGCGTTGGGGTGGGAGGGAAAAAAAAGGGTTTGGATCGAGAATGGACGTGAATTCGCGGACTCTGGTCAGTCGACACGAATTCGTCCGGGAATGTTGAGGGAATGTCAAGACGGCCAACGGGATACGACCGGGAACATCCGGTGGCTAACTCGGCAGCAAAACCTGTGGATGCCTGGATGACAGCTAGCTTAGCATCATCACGCTAGCTGTTACATTCAAGTGAATAAGCTCGTTCCGGCGTTTCACGGCGCGCAGGCGGCGAGTAGTAAGGAAGAGCGCCCCCAGCGGCCCACGCGGGAATCGCCCGAAGTGACATAACCGGTTTATGGGACGCAGGTATTTTTATGTTTTTTTTCCACGCCAGTCATTTAATCAGCGCAGACATCAACTTAAATGGCCCCACGCATATTTTATTGGAGGTGCAGACAGCCACCCGGGAATAAATCGTCCGCTCACACGCAAATCTCGCCTCCCCCCAGCAAAGCTATTTTCCTCTGTCGAGGAGGATTTGCAGTGGAGGAAAAAAAAAAAAAAACAGAAGGTGGCCCTATGCAACATTAATGTAGCAATAAATTTGGAGCTGCATCCATCAAGATTTTACACCCAATTTATTCCACAGACGAAGCACTGGCTTGAATACTCACGGGTGTTTTCCGTCAGTTGTGTCAGGGTTTGTTTATTTTTTGAAAGCTTTGCAAGATCTTAGAAAATGGGCGCTAATGCCCAGTCTAATCCATGAGATACGTTGCTGTGTGCGTGTGTGTGTTTGTGTGTGTTAAGTGCAATGATAAGTAATATACCGTAATCCCCTGGCCTACTCTGCATAGTTCGGTAGCTGATCACTCCTGGTGAATGTCAAATCTAGAAATCTAAAAATGGTTGCAAGACCCTGCTTTATTCTTGTGCTAAAGACACGCGACACCTTCATTAAAATGTGGAAAAACAACTCTCAATATTTTGGGGAATTGGGTTGTTTTCTAACCCTAAAAGAAATCAACACAAGTGCACTTAATTGACTCCTCTGCCTTTCTTACAAAGCTGCTGTATGTCTTCAGATTTGTATGCTGTACCTCTTTTTTTTTTGCGAATAAGGAAAGTTAAAAAATAATAATAATGGGCCTTCTTCCAGTTCTGGTAAAAAGAAACACAACAACTAATAAATTCAAAGAAATACTGGTTGGAGAACAGCGCCATCTAGTGCATAGCTTGGCCATAACGCAGACTGGTGACTAATGAGTAGACAGAAGGCATTCAACTAGCAAGGAAGAAATCCTCGAGAAAACAAACTCGTACCTCGTGTACTAATTCAGACTGCATGCCAGGTATGGTATTTTCAAGTGGAAATAAGACTGAGGGCATGTAAGAGAAATATATGATACCATATAATTCTCATGTCAGCTTATTAAAACCCACAGAAGTTAATTTAAAAGCCTATGGTGTTAAAGGGCTCCTTTTTTTTGTTCCTTTCTCTTAGGCACCGCACTTCTGCCTCATAGAAGATCATCCTGCCACTGATTTATGGGTAATGGGTTCTCTAACCAATCAGAGGAGAGTCCAATCAGCACCCCACCCCCCATATCACCTGCTGGGCCCAACAGACGAGCTGCCGCTAAGTTCAGAACACTGTGTAACCCCTTTCTGACTGTGGCGCCCGCAAAATGGCGTCCCTGCCGGCGTCGGACGAGCCGTTTGCTTCCCCTCCAGTGTACTTCTTGCCAGGCAAGTGGCCGCTTCTCCGGCTGAGGCCCGCTGCAGAGTCGTTTGAAAATAACCTGCGTTTTTGCCCACAGACGAGGGTCAGGCGGGGGCAGATGTGAAGGTCTATCATGTGAACCCGGCCTTCATCCCCACGCCGCTGCCGGCGCCCACCGTCTATTTTTCTCCGGAAGTTGCCTGTTCTACTCAGCCAAGCGGAACAGGTACCCGCTCGCTCGGATGTGGCCTCCATTTTGAACGCGTCAGACAGACCTGAGTGTCACATTTTCTTTCTTCCTAAACTGCTGGCAATATATCCTCAGCAGTCAGATTTCCGGACAACCATTTCAAGTTTGGGGTGTAGAGTTAATTGTTGACGTGGCTGTTGCTGCCATCCGAGCGCCTCACGAGGTTGTGTGTGTGTGTGTGTGTGTGTGTGTGTGTGTGTGTGTGTGTGTGTGTGTGTGTGTGTGTCGCTGCTGACTTGCGCACACTGATTTCAAGTTCCCTCAAGTTTAGCCGTTTTGGGTAAGTTTTCTTGCTGGTGGTTTGACTGGGTTAAAGTTTCTTAAGCATTTATTTTCCTCAGGACAATAACTTCACTTCCCCCCATTTTTTGATGATGAAATGATAAATATGAATAGAAAAAATATATAACTAAGACAGTTGGAGAACGTGTGCGCACATTCAGCAAGGTTACGTTTACATGGAATCATGACACACAAGTATTTGGAAAATCATTCTTGAACACATGGCATGATTTTTTTTTTTTTGTACCAGAAACAATTTGATATCTTGTGATTTTTCCTTGTTGGCATGTAAATGCAGCAAATCACCTATTTCTTTTTGGTTTAGGAGCTGAAAATTGGCTGTAGCTATGCTCCTGTATGCAGCACAGCAGATTCATTAGTTGTATTTATGTTTACTGCATTGTCCCTATCAAATAAATTGAAAATTTTAATTGAGTTTTCATTCCTGCGTCTCCCCTCTCCAGATCCCGAACCCAAACCACCCCGCCCCAGGAAGCAGCGGTTTGTGAGCTATAATCCCAAGCTGTATCGCGCTCCACTTCTGATGACGTGCTCCTCTTGTCACACTCAGGCCTTCACAAAGGTCTCCTTCAGCGCCGGGAGATACGCGTGGCTCATGTGCCTGGTGTTTGTGATATTCGGGTGAGCAGACCCCCCCCCCCCGCACACCCCGGGGTCTGGTTGTCTTAACTACCTGCCATCATTCACGTGCTCATTTAACACTGATGGGGGGATTTCTGCCCGGCAGGTTGGTGCTTGGCTGCTGCCTGATTCCATTTTTCATGAAGTCCTTCAAGGATGCCTATCACAGGTGCCCTCACTGTGGGTGGGTCCTCCTCATACACAGGACGTCCTGCTGTGGCTGAACACAAACACACACACACACACGCTCACACATGATGGCTTTACATCATCAGGCGTCCTCTTAACTGAAGAGCTCCGGGCAGAGAGAGGAGTTACTTAACAGTGCTCCCTTTTTTCTTTTTCTTTTTTTTTTTTTTTTAAGTTTTAAGCGAATAGCTTTTATGGAGTGGAAATTCAAGTGTTGTGTGTTTTTAAACTTTGATTTTAGACATGGTTTGTACCAAACATGTCAAATAAAACTGCCCTTTCAACAAGTTTTGTCTTTTTTTTTTGACAATGAAATAATTTAATTTGTGCAAGGAACAGAAACGCACAATGGACATTTGCATCTGGCTGCGTGTTTTGCGCCACATGATGAAGCTCCCACATCGGCGCTGATGCGCAGATTCCCTATTTTGGTTCACCTCCAGTCGTCAATACAGCTTAACGTGGATTAGGCCCGCATGTGTATAGTAAACGCGGCCTGACTGATGACACCGGCGGATTAGAAGTTTATTTTGGATCTCTGAGCCTCAGAGTAATGAGCATGTGAGATGAGGAGGGAGGAAAAAAAACAAAACATCATTCCTCTGGAGTCATTCACGTCTTCTGAGGGGTGTCACGCCCTCCCCTCCCCTCCCCGCCCTGCTCCTCAGGTATAAGACAGCTGTCCACGTCCTGCTTGGATCCCACCTGCACCACATCCGACACTTGCATGGCCGAAGATGCAGCAGTGCATCCTTCCTCCTGCAAATCTCTTTCCTCCTTCGTCCGCTCCTCTTTCCCCTCGCAGCAGTTCCACCGCAAAACCGAGTTCCTGTCCTACTTGATCCTGTGTGTCTCCAAGATGCCCTTCATCCCGCCCGTGTCGATCGCGCGCTCCGTGTCAGGCCTCACCGAGAGGGAGAAGCCCGCGGCGGCGAAGGTGAAGGTCCCGAGGGAAGACAGGGGCACCTCGGTGAAGGAGCGATTGGCTCTGAACCTCAGGCAGCTGGGCAAGAGGAGTCCGCCCGGGAGTCACCCGCCAGCCGCCAAAGCCGCGTTGGAGCCACGCGTAAGGACGACGAGGGAGCACTCGGTCGGCCTCCCCACCTCCAGCTCGGGTGAGTCCCTCACCAAGACTCAGCAGGAGGTCAAGGCCGGCGCCAGGCGCCAGCAGGAGGCCCGCTTCACGCTCACACTCACGCCCGAGGCCGTGCTGCTGCTGCAGCGCCGGAACAGCGAGCGACGCCAGCGCTCGGCGGCGCGTAACAGCAACAACAAAGACACCACGAACGCCACCGCGTGTGGAAGCGGCGCGGATTCCAGGCGCCGCCGGGAGAACCTGCCCAGGAGGCAGCAGCCGGCGGCGCAGCGCCACGGCAGGGCCGCCGCCGCCGCCGCCAAGAGCCACGCGGACGCGCCACCGAGGGACGTGGCCACGCTGGTGAAAATCTCGCTGCTGAACGAGAGGCACAGGTACGACGACGTGGAGTACGAGGAGGAGGAGGAGCGCGGCGTGGACGAGCGCGTGGTGCTCAAGTGCACGGAGTGGCTGCGCGGGCTGGAGAACTCGCCGGTGACAGTCGGGAATGGCCTGAACAGGAGTGGAAGCGGCATGATCAGCTTCTGAAGGTGGAGTAGAGGAGGGCTGGAGGCGCTGCGTGGACCCACAGAACTGTGTATGTGTGTGTGTGTGTGGTACCAGGACGCGCGGGACACCTGTCAGACTGCATTCATCATTTTCAAGAAGCAATATCTACAAGATGTGTTTGTTTTGTGTGTGTGAAACTGGCACATATTTGAGTTACAGAGGGGGAGAAGAGACAGTAAAGAAACAAAGTTTATGAGAGGAATAACAGCCCCCCAAAAAAAAAAAAAATTCCAGGGTTTCATCATGGGTTTTAATATTTCACTTGTCAAACAGTTGTTTACATACCAGCAGCATTGTGGAGCAAGATGGATTTCCCAGCTTTCAAGCTACAAAAGGTGAAGGAAAATTTTAAGGTCATTTTAATGGGGTTTTTTTGTTGTTGTTTTTTGGGTCACTTGTGTACTTTTTTCATGCCCTGTAATCAGGTTTTACAGCATGCGTACATGTCGCGACTAATACCTGAAATGCCAATAAATTTTTTGGTAAAACTTGTAACAAAACAGCTTGTTATTCCGGGGAGGAGGGAAGAAGGAAAAAAAAAATACAGACAAATCCTTCACCATTTCTGCATGGCATTGATAAGAGGGGGGAATTTAACACAGAGGAGTGGATTTATGCGCCGGGTCCTGTTTTTGTCATCTGAGAGCGTTGCAGGGGTAAAAAAAAAAAAAAAAAAAAAAAAAAGATTCTGTGCATCTGCTCTTTACTGAGGCTAATGTTGCCTCTCTCATTGTAAGAGGCTTTGTAAGGTCTTAGACGCTGGATTGGCTGCTGCCGCGCATTCCCTCGTGCATGCACCAAGTGTGCTTAGTGGCAGCTTAACCCACCGGGGAGTCAAATGTTACAACACGTGTGTTTGTTTGGATGTGAATGATAAGTGCGCGTGTGTGGCGGGGGGGGGGCGGCGCGGGGGCGCGGGGGTGCCATGTGAAAGGTTCAGCAGATGTTTCGTTTGGGAATTATGATCTGGATTCACAAAAGACAGCCTGTTTCTTAAGTGGCGGCATGGCTCGGGAGGTGGAGTGGGCATGTGGGAGGGTCGCCGGCGCGAACCCCTGCTAGCTCAGTGGGGTTGACGTGTCCTGGAGCAGGCCGGGCCCGCGCATGGCAGCCTGCACCACCTCTGTCTGAGAGTGCATGCGAATGGGTGGAATAGCAGTGTTCAATGTTCACACTTTTCATAGTTTTCAGGATTCCTTTCCTTTAAAAACGCCTGTCAAAATAAATAAAATAAACAGTGATGACACATGAGCAGGAGAACAGGGGGGGGGGGCGTCATTTCCAGCGGTTGATCCGCCGCAGCTGCACGTAGGCCAAGACCATGCAGACGAATATGATCCCCAGTAGGGCGACCTGGTTCTGCCAGAAGCCCCACGTGGAGTAGTCAATGTCCTGGCCTTTCAGAAACAGCTCTCCTGGGATTCTGCCGCACAGACAAGAGAGGCTCAGTGTGTTTTTTTACGTGCGCGGAAGCATTGGCATCATTGCCAGCATTGCTACGCCGTCGCTCAGAACTCACATGGTGGTGTTGCTGTAGAACAGCTGCCCCGTCATCTCGTTGATGAACGCGGCCTGAGTGAGACAAACACATCCAAGAGAAGATTAGATTTGGCTCCAACCCCTCCCCGCCCCCTCTTCCCGTTGCCCTGCCTGTATTCCCCGATCTTACGTTCAAGCCGTATCTGAAGATACTGATCCATTTCAGCCAGGAGAGCCAGCTCAGCATGGCGTTGAGGTTGACGAGGTAGCCACCAAACACCTACCGCAAAAGGTTGAGGGGTGAATGTGGGTGATCAAGCAATAGTAAAAGCGCAACAGGTTTGCAAATCGGGAGTGTCTCTTGCATATCTCACCATCATGAAGACGAAAGGAAGCGCAATAAGGATGTTAGCCATAGCAAATGAGGAGACGCTAGCTGAGACCAGGAAGGCCAGGCCGACTCCCGCCAGACTGACCAGAGACATTGTCAGCGCAAAAGACAGGAAGGCCACGAAGGCCGGCTTTAATCCTGCAGGGGCGGCGGACACCAGACACCGAGGTGACAAATTAAAGGACAGTTCTGAGTTGATCAACAGAGAAACATAAGAACGCCTCTATGTAGGTCCGTGGAGAGACCAGAGCGCAATACAGTCAATCAATTGTTGGGAATTTTGGAATAAGAGACATGATTGAAAAACAGGACTGTTTTTTTTTTCCCCCCCACAAAATCTTTCAGTTGCTAGTACACATGTCATTTAGTGGCCCTCGACTGGCTCCCGAGTAGCGGCGGTGTCACAAATGTGCATGTGCTTGCGTGCGGGTGAGTTACCCATCATGTAGTAGGCGATGGCCGAGAACACAAAGATGGGAACGATGCGGTTGGGGATGAGATCAGCAAAGATCTTAGACAGGAAGTAGACCGAAGTGCGATAGTAGCCGCTGGAGTTCTCATGACTGCAAATGGAGCCACAATTAAGGCACAGAATCAAAATCACAGTCCGACTCGAGTGTTCATGTTTCATTCTGCTTCAATTTATGCCCACACTTAAATCCCTCCGCCGGGCCAGTCACACAAGCAAACTGCTCACATTCGTGGATGGTGGTTCATCTGTACACGGTTAATACATTTACTAAAATGGCATGATATTTTGTTTTCATAGTCTGACCCTTTTGAATGCTCCTCCTTGAACCGTCACCTTATCGTGGTGGAGGAGTTTGTGTACTCTGATGAACTTAGGAGCTATGCTGTCCGGGGCATTTTGCCCCTGGTAGGGTCTCCCAAGGCAGATTGGTCCTAGGCGAGGAGTCAGACAAAGAATGGTTCAAAAGACCCTCATGAAAGTTATCAAAGGTAACAAGTGTACCCGGCCCGGAGGGACACCGGGGCCCCACCCTGGAGCCAGGCCTGGG